>JASSUY010028132.1:0-60613 GCA_032466535.1 Forpus xanthops | reverse complement strand
TTTAAGTTTGAACCCGTTACCCCTTGTCCTCTCAGTACAGTCCCTCATGAAGAGTCCCTCCCCAGCATCCCTATAAGCCCCCTTCAGATAGTGGAAGGCTTCTATGAGGTCTCCACACAGCCTTCTCAGTCTCTTGCTCCACAAGAGACAAACAAGTGTGTTGTACCCATAAAGTCAGGCTGTAAGGCTAATGAATTCATACGGATAACTTCAACCCTGATGATCCACTCTGCACTGGCTGTGTTTGTAAATTCTTTCTTGGAGAGAGATGACTAGAGCTGTGCCCAGTATTCAAAGTATGAGCTAAGCCATCTATTACACATACAGTCCTGAAATAATTTCCATTGTTTATTCAGGAAAAAATTTCCATTATTTAGATTCAACAGTTACATTTATAAACCACAGAATTGAATTGCCTCTGTAGTACAGCTAAACAGATCTCCAGAAATCATTTAAACCACTGCTGTGACCTCCCTCAAGTCCACATAGCCTTTGATCCCCCTCTGAACACCACCTTGTTTTGTAATAAACTAGGCTTTTCTTGGGTATCCTCATGGGACTGCATTGCTCTGAGCTGTGTGTTGGTAGGAATTTGCAGTTTGGTCACCCAGAGTTTGGAAGTTTAGTATTCATAACATGAGAATGGCAGTGCAAGGAGAGAAACATTTTGATTCAAGGCACCGTTACTGCACGTGGGCCTTGGAGCTGGATGCTGAGAGGTGCTTCTCAGGCACGTGTCACAGTGCACATGCTGGTGCTCTCAGTTCTTATGTAAAGATCCTTCTCTTACACAACATTTAGACTGCTCTGAGCACTTTGCAGACCAAATTGAGACAATTGATTGGATGTAATAGAAGACACACTCGTTTTATATGTGGAAAATGCAGCACTGAAATCTGTGCAAGGGAGTCTCCGGCAGAACTGAGGTCCGAAGCCAAGGAGCTGAAGTCCTGGGCTCATTCAATTAATTAAATTTCTAGTAAGCTCTAGCTGTCAGACTCCATTAATCAGCAAGACACATCATGCTGCAGGACTGGTCCTGTGAGTATAGAGCTGACACAGTTAGGGGAGTCCTTGTTGAGCCTTGTGCAGCGTGCTTGCTGTGTTACTGTCCCAGCTCCATTAAACTTGGTTGATTTTCTTGTTAGAGCTTTGTTTGGTGTTCTGTTGCTTTGATATGTCTCCTGTTAGTGTGCACTTCTGTAGTCTGGCAGAATTATGTGCAGTGCAAATGCACTAGATAACAATTCCTATGATCTGTGATGATTTTCCATCCCCTGCCAGCAGTTCCTCATTGTATATTATATTCAGCCAGAGGATTTCAGGGATCCACAGATTCTCTGATTGTTTTCTAAAGTAAAAAGATTTTTCTCCTTGGATTCTTTTTCCACTTGTCTGTTTTGCACCCCTCATTCCATTTTCTTTCTTTCAGGGTAGCAAATTTCAAAGCCTTTTTCTGCTTGCCAGTTCACAGAAACCAAACTGGTTATTGTAAAATAGTAAACAGCGGAGCTCAATTTGGAGGCTATGTAAATGTAAGCCTGAAACCCTGGCTGTGTTTTGAAGTCCATGGCAGAATTCCCACTGTTGTTAATGATTCTGCAAATGCTGCCAGTGTTGCTGCTGGCAGTGCTGGTGCCCGCTAGTAACGGATTGCAGCGAAGTCAGGTTTGTGTGGAGGGGGAGACCAGAGCCTGCAGCTGAAAAATCTGTGAGCAATTGAAAGCATTCCTGAAATTGGTGAAGTGTTTCTGAGTCTGCCTTTATCATTAAGCTGTTTTGGAGGGATTGGGTAGCTGAGATGGGGGCAGGGATGACTTTTTTGTGTTTGCACTTTAAGCTGATCTTGGATTTACCAAAGACAGTTCAATGCTGGCAGGCAGTGGCCTGGCAGTGATGCATCTCACATGGTGTCTGGGTTTAACAGAAAAGGAGGGGTGGGGAAAGAATGGGAGAAAAGAAAGAAGAAAGAAAACTACACCAAAGTTTTGACTGGAAACTGCCATTCTGGACACAAGTAACTGCTGAGAAGTTGAACTGTTCCACTTAGTGTGGATCAGCTGAATAGCAGCCAAAGCTTTTTTTCTGCCCTTTTCAGTTATTCATATCACTCCCACCATAACAGCCTCGAGGAGCTGCATTTTTTGTCTGTGTAAACCCAGAAGACAGTGTGTCTATTGACCCTCTTGCTGTTTCTGGAATGTGTCTTTGAAAATTGTTCTCAGCAAAATATCCTTCATTCTTTTCAGTATTGGAGACTGAAATGGCAGAAAATGTACTTAAAAATTTCTCCTGCTCTTAATCACCAGTTGTCTTCGATGTCAAACTATTTAGGGTTAAAATGTGTATGCAAGGAAAACTGACAAAGGTATGTCTTAAATGCTCGTAAGAGGTAGCATGCAATGCAGAGCAGCTTGCTGACATTTACTCACAGTGTCAGGGCTCACAGTACCCATCTTAAAGATCGCCAAAGGACTGATTTCAGATCAGTATATAAAGTTTTATTAGTCCTGCATGTTTGCAAGGACTGTGGAGAATGAGGTGACCTTGTTCTTTCTTCCTTTCAAGAAGGGAGAGGATCTTTTGTTGCATTCCATGTACCTAGCCTGGATATTTCTTACTTATGAATATTACTTACTCTTATGGAGTATTCCAACAAATTGTAGAGCATGTGGGTCATAGTTTCATGTGTGGTGCTGGAAATGGGAGTTATGCTCAGTCAAACCTGCACAGTTAAAAGAGAGTGTATGTTGACTGAAAGCTGCCTCACAGTATCATCCTCTTGCAATCAAAGTCATGGTCTGGTTTAAAAAGCAGTTATTCCAAAGCCTTTCCACCTGAAAAAAAAAAATACATTCAGAGCAAATAATTTAACATTAATTCTTAAAAAAAAAAAGAAACCAAAATTACCTTCTCTGAAGCTCTTTACATGCACAAGTGAGCAGGAAAGGTGGCAACAACTGATTCTGGAAAGCTCAACTATAAATTACTCCTGAAATAGCTCCTATGGCACTGTGCAGCTCCAGGCCGCTGCGTCCATTACTCTGAATGTGAAGCTTCACGTCACCAAGCCATTTTTATCATCCTGTCCTTCAGCAGAGTGCAGGAACCAAGCTATGAAATACAGTTCTTTTACTCTTATCAGCATCATTTCTAGTTTTAAGTACCATACTCAAGTGAAGTAATAATAGAAAAATTAGCCCTTTTAAAAATATTTTTAAGATCCAAATACCTCATTGGAGAAATATTTGAGCTGTGTTTGGAGTTTGCCAAATGCATTAAGTGACCTGGAGAAACAAAACGTCACTGGGGCACTCATAGAAAAAATCTTGGGTTTGGAATGCTCCCAATTTTACTTACTCATCTTGTTTAGGACCAGTGCAGATTGTTTTGGAAACCAAGCATCTACTCCTGTATACATTTAACTCCGAGTTACTTTGCTCATGTCCAGCCAAAGCGCTTGCTCATGAATATGAACTCTGATGGCTTCATGTTTGCTGGATCTGCTTGGAAATGTGGAATAATGGATTTCTTGTTTTTCTGCTTCAACAATGGAGTCAAGGAACAAATTCCTGAGTTGCGCTACCCCAGCTGTCTTGAGTGGGGCTGGGGCTGGTGGAGGAGTCGGCTCAGACAATGGGTTGCTCTTGGGTAGATGAAGAGAATGGGCAGCTGGAGCTTGAGGGAGGGATTGGGAGCTGAGCGTCCATTATTCTTCATCTGTCCACCTTGCCATGGCTTTGTTTTGCTGGTAAATTTCTTCGTGGTACAAAGGCTATCTTGACTTCCACTCATTTAATGTAGCTACCTATGAGTGTATGGATTATAAAGTTTAATAAGCTGTGTAGCACTCGGGGAGAAAAAGGATCGATACGGCTTGTTGGAATTTCATTGCAGCGCATAAATACGTTCTGAAATGATATGTACATCCTTTACAGGAGTTAGTGGACAGTTTAAACTCATGGGGAGCAAGCAAAGCTGAAAGTCTTTTATTGAATTTATTTGGTTGTCAGTCTTTTCCATTCGGTGCTACCGTTTCATCTCCTGTTACACACTCAGTGCCCAGCATTTTCTCACTGCACTTGAATTATTACCGTAGAAAGAATATGAAGGGGATCTAGGAAAGTCCTACCATTGACTGTGCTTGCAAAAGAAATAGCTGAATCGAGGTGAAATAAATTATTAGGTGAGTTGTGTGAGCTAGACAGATGGGAGTGAAGCCTTTTTCTTTTTAAATAGAGATTTGAAACCTTCTGGCAGAGTTTGTTGCTTTCCAGTTATGATTACTAAAATGTTCCGTGATTTGGTATTTCATGGATTTATTGTCAGGAAACTATTGTCTGCTTGGAACAGTTCAAAGACTCACCCCATTCTGAACTGGTTTTAATGGGAGCCCTCTTAAAATACACTAAAATTATTTAGTTTCTCTGAAGCACTGCAAATTAATTTAAATTAAATAAAATAACCCTTTTCTTAACATGGTTATTCCAAAATGGAGGAAGTGATTGGAACCCAACACTTTCTGGAAATTCACAATTCAAAGCTAGGTTGGCAATGGAGATTGGGTGCCTGAAAAATGAGTGTGAACTCAGGATAGTTTAGATTTACAAAGCCAAGTCCTGGGCTCACATCAGTCAATGGCAGAGCTCTCACTGGAGCAAGCATTTGGTCCCCAGACATGGGTC
Source organism: Forpus xanthops (assembly GCA_032466535.1). NCBI lineage: Eukaryota > Metazoa > Chordata > Aves > Psittaciformes > Psittacidae > Forpus > Forpus xanthops. The sequence goes on along the minus strand of JASSUY010028132.1, from coordinate 55,928 downwards.
ACATGGACAGGGAGCAGGTGAGAGGACAGCTCCAGATGGGTGAATGGGGAGTGGGGAAAAAAGTGAGCTTCAGCCGGAGGATGAAGATGAAGGCAAGGAGGAGAAGGAGAAGTCACTTTACGAAGGCTGACAACAAGGAAGGAAAAGGCAACTGAAGTAAACAGATAGGATAGGCAGTGAGGGAATCAAGCTGGACAGTGAAGCAGATAACAGAGGCCTTGGGAAGCAGAACTGTAAGGGGAGGAATCCGAAAATATAAAAGGGTCACTCAGGGACAGATTGTTCCAAGGAAAGAAGTGAGGTTAATTGCCCAGTGCTCTGCTATGCTGGGTAGCGAATCATCCATGTGGGTAAAAATAGGGAGGGAGTCGTGCCTCAGCTGCTCCTCAGGCTCCCCTTTCCTTGTGCGTTCCATGCCAGTGCTATTCAAGGAAGTGTAAATCAAGGACTCTGCAGAGAGCACAGTGAGAGCCTGAGTTCAGATGTTTTGTCATGATTATGTGAAATGACACAAACCCATGTTGGTTTCTTATTGTTAACTTTCCCCAAGAATACTGCTAGGCAACAGGTAAGTAGTTTATTAACAAAAAGCAAATGTCTTCCAACAGGGCATATGGTGGAGCAAGACTAGTGTGCCTGTTAAGTGGGCTAGTAAAGGGACAAACTTATTTGTGTGTTACATGCAATATGAACAGAGGTTGGCTGTGGAAACAGTGTGGTGTAAAACGACAAAAGAACAGTGGCAGTGTGCACACTGCAGACTTATGCTGGACATAGAATCATAGAATGGTTTGGGTTGGAAGGAACCTTAAAGCTCATCCAGTTCCAACCCCGTGCCACACAGGCAGGGACACATTCCACTGGACCAGGTTGCTTAAAGCCCCATCCAACCTGGCCTTGAACACTGCCAGGGATGATCCATAGATAAACTGCTTAAAAAATCAAAGTCTGAACTGTTCAGAGATCCAGATGCTAAAGCCCCTGTGCTGCCTACTGGTAGGGATAGTGAGGAGTAACACAATGCAATCTCTTTCCATGCAGTATAAATTCTGTATTTCTTTTGGCATTTCTTTAGGCAAGACAGCAGGCCCAGCTGCGACATCAAATGGCAGAAGACAGCAAAGCAGAGTATTCTTCCACTCTACAGAAGTTCAACAGTGAGCAGCATGACCATTACTACACACACATACCACACATCTTCCAGGTAGGGGTCACTGGCACTGCTCATAGAGTAGCTCATAATCTTTTGATAAGAATAGAGGGGCATGTTGCATATTGTTTCGGTTCTATGACCCCGTCTTTTACTTTTTGGGTGATTTTGGTCGCTGTTAGCAAACTTTGCATGCAATTTGCCAACCCAAGAAATTGAGTTTGGTAGAATAAGGTGTCCCTTTTTTTTTAGACTAGAGATCAACTAATCAGTAATAAATGAGGAAGGTGACATTGAATTGGCATGACAGATTATGATAATTTTTGGAATCCTCACAATCTTGCTCTGCTAAAGTTGTGTCCATGCAGCTGGGGAATGAGAGCATTATTTGCATTGTTGAGGCAGGAGTCAGCTGGGCATCATTACATCTGTAAAGCCCCACAGCCCTTTATAACCTGTGTTCAAATCAGACTTTGCAGATGTTTAAATTTAAACCACAGTAATTCTGCAGTAGTGAATGTCAAAGGGTTTAATGTCGATTATGTCTTAGTGGACCTAAAGAAAGACTGCAGAGAGAGAACAAAGCCATCACGTTTACACTGATTGACACTCTGAGTTTGTGCTTGTCTGAACCAAGGAAGATTCATGTAGTACAGCAGTTCTAAATGACTGATCCACTGTAATGGTTTATGAGCATCAGAAGTGGAAAATATAACCTCTTTAAGGGAGAAAATGTCACATGTTTGTCATCTGATATCAAGTAATTAATATTTTCATAGCAAATACACGTTTTCTTATAACTTCTTAGTTAAATGGACACCTTCTCTTCTGCTTCACGGTATTTTCAACCAAGTGCCTTGAAATAACAGCTGCTCTAGTTCGTTCTTAACTGTGTTTAAACCATGAACTTTAAAGGATGCTGGGTAAAAAAAACTGGTTGAAACTGTGAGGTTAATCTTCATATTTAATGTTTTAGAAAATACAAGAGATGGAGGAAAGAAGAATTGTGAGGATAGGTGAATCCATGAAAACTTTCGCAGAGGTTGACCGCCAAGTGATCCCTATCATTGGGAAGTGTCTGGATGAAATAACAAAGGCTGCAGAATCAATTGATCACAAGAATGTAAGTGTTTAGATTCTTGATTTTCATCTTTACTACTGATCACACAATATGGAGACTTAAGTCCTGGGTCCAGGCTGCTGCACAGCAGCTTTATAGTCATAGAACTAAAACAAAGCACAGCTTCTCGTCCCAAGCTGCTTTGTCTGATGCAGGATATGCTCAGATTATTTCCCAAATCTGCTTAACACCCAGAAGTGCTTCTATTGCCACGCTTTTTGCTTTTCAACTTTTTTTTATTTTTCCTTTTGGCAATAGTTTTTCCTTTTACAGGATAATTTCCTTTTGAAAAGCTGTAATTGGAAAACAGGCTTCTGTGTAGAATAAGGAAGATGGTGGACATAATTCCAGATAACTAATCATCAGGTCTTAGTCAGAGGATTCTATCTCTAATAGACAGAAAATGTTGCAGAGCTGTCTTCGTTCCAGTTAGGTTTATAACAGTGGAGGTATTTAAAGTATTGACTACATAAATTATTGCAAACAACTCTCAAAATGTCTACTTTACTGTAAGATCTCTTTGCGGAGTTGAGGTATGCTAGCAGTCTGTAAATGAGCTCTCATAAATCTTGATTTCTGGACATCACTGTAGGAGCAAAAAGAAGCCTTCCAGATAAAAAGGCCGATAAAGAGTTCCGTTGAGCTTCCTGATGTACAGTAACCACAAGGGCAAATGTGTTTTCTATTTTGTTTTCAGAGAGTGATGTGCTCCCTTTGTAAATGAAGCCTCTGCTTGCTCTTTCAGCCCTTCTTATGGATCACATTAGTGCTTCAAATACAAGCAGCATGTGTCTTGCTGGCTGTTCACATTTCCCATATGTCTCTTTCACTGGAATCTTTGCTGGGCTATTCAGTGTTTGGAGCCTGGAGACTGCCATTAATTGGCAGCATGAGCCTGAGGCTGAAGTTCTGAAATTAATCCACTGCTTTCTGCTCAGCAATTGCTCTCACAGAGAGCAGCTTAGGAAAATAACGAATCTGAAAATTACCCTTTCAGAGTGGGAGAAGGGGATTTGGGGCGCAAATTCCCATGTTAGAGCAACATACCCTTCTTGAGGTACAGCTTTTGGTGCTGAAATCGTATTGAGGAGATTCATACCTAAACCTATACTCTGCTTGAATCTTCAAGTGAGGTCTTAGCAAACCACACACAAGGCTTAAGCTGGGTGTTTGAATCATTGTGAATTTTATGTTCCAGTTCGTCTCTCTTGCCCACAGACAAGTCAAATTGATGCCTCTTGTGCACGAGTATGACAGTAAAATATAGTGCCTTTGAGCATTGATCTCCTGTAAACACTGCGGTAACAAAAACGTGTTTAACCAAATTTGTTATACCTGAACAATTACAAAAGGTTTAAAAGCCATTGTCTGGAAAACAGTTCTGTCTGTAAAGGGTTATGGTTTTTTAAATATCATCAAGGATTCCTTTTTTCAGGTCTTTCTTCTTTATAAAGGTGGTCATTGGTGCTTACAGCAGTTTAAAAGCTACATTTTCTGTATTTACATATAACATGTTGCTTTTGCTGCTAATGCAAAGCGTTCCAGTGGACCCTTCCCATCTCACCCCTTAACATTCAAAGAGGCACGTTTGGGCTATCTTAGGCTCCTATCAGGAAAGTTTCTTCTTTTCCTGGAAAGATTCGAATTGGAGGTTGTCTCCTTTACTCACTCATCTTTTCAAACTTGAGAGGCTTTGCCTAGGAAAATCAACTCGATCTGTGCTTTAGTCAGCCTCGAAAACGAGGTCAGATTCCAGGAAAGTTGAATTCAAGGACAGCTGGTGATAATACAGCCGGTACAATGGCGAGCAAAACCAAGAGCCTGCTGAGCAGGAAAAGCTTTGTGTGAAACTCTGGCCCACACAGACATGTGTTTCCCAGCTGGGAGGAGATCTCCAGGATCTGATAATCATAAACAAAAGTACAGTATCACCAAACTGGCAGTGTATAAGGTCAGCCACTGGCGCTGACGAAAGGCATCAATGCATTTGGAGTTCTTATTTAGTTCTTGGTAACCTTTGGTTGTATTTTCCCTTTTTCTACCCGGCTGTCACATACGGAGCTACTGAGGAATGGGGGAGATTCAATGAAAACTCTGTTCTTTGTGCAGTCACTTCAGTTCAGACACCAGGGCATTAAATGGAACAACCACAACTAATACAGATGTACTGGTTAGAAAGGAAAAATAAGAACTTGGAGAAAACACCAATTCCAGTAACCTACCTTATGTACCAGATGTCAACTCCGGATGAAAGGATGTAAGAAACTGCAAGTTCTGCAGCATTTTTTACTGCCAGTAGAATATTACCAGCTGATGGTAAGGCATTAACTGTTTAAAAAGGAAAAAGAAAACAAGAGCAGCAGAACTTTGCATTTCACGTAGGTATTGTGAAGCTTTTCCATCACGAGTTTTTAGCTTTGGGTAGGTTTATTATAAACACCTGCCTATGAAGGCATGGGGTTCCAGTGTCACCTGTGATTTCTAGTATGAGAATTGTGTTGTACAATAGTAAGGAAGGATGTATTTCTGTAGGGGCTTTGAAACTGTGGAAGTGCAGGCTGCTAAGAGGCTTCCTCTCCATGGCCAGCTCCATGTTCCCTCTGTGTGTAGATGGTGCGGGAGTCTGGAAGATCACTTCTCCTCCAGGGCCCATATTCCATTGGATAATGTAAGAGCCAGAATGATCTATGGGACAGATTTAATACTTTCTATGTTTTCTGCAGCTTAAATATTACAAAGCCTCATATCTGCTTGCAAAACAGCCTATCTTTCAGGCTTCGTAACTGAATTTGCAACTGTGTTAATAGAATTGCCTTATGCTCTCACTGAAGTGTATAGAATTCCTGCTAACAGTAATAAAACACTCTGGATTTAGCTGGGAATACTGGTTAGCCCTGTGTGTTTAATGCCATTATAAATATGCTTCTTTTTCCTGTCCTGTTACTAACAGCTCTGACAACTCCGAGGTCATGTTGCAAGGGTAAGCTGTAGTGACTGTTAGGTGAATCTGTGCAGAAGGCTCTAGCAGCAGATAAAATTAATTTGTTATGGACTTCCTTTGTTATGGAACTCCTGTTATGGAGTTCCTGTTATGACATTATCTCTGTGATATATGGAGCATGCTGGTTATTTTTAACTCCATTGTAGTGGAAGGATGTTTTGGTTAAATGGAGGGAGCACTGTAAAATTAAAAGGAAAAAATTAAAAGCTCCATAGGTTAAAATACTGATAGGGTATTTAATATAACCTCGGGTATGATTATAGTTTCTTCCTTCTTCAGCTTGCTTTCATGGCTATTATTAAAAATCTTTCCAAAAGTTTAGATCTCAGGAAGTTTTAATGTCAAACTAGGATGAAATAATGGGAAGTGTTGTTCTACCTCCTTACAAGTTGTGGATGAGTTTCAGTGTGCTTGACAGGTTGAGGATCATAAACCTTCATTTCCTTTGTAATCCCATGAAGACTTCAATGAAGCTTTTGGCGTATCTGTGTTTTGCTCAGCTGAGCCTGGCCTCTGGATATGTTTATATCCCACTAGATTTCGCATGAATAGCGTTTTACCTAGGGCCATAAGCAGAATCTGTGAGATGCCCTCAAAGAAACAAGCTCATCTTTTTTATCTGAAAAGGATGGTTATGCTCTTCTAGAGATGTGTGCTGTGGCACAGCTTCTCTCATGAACTTAGGAGTAAACTGTTAGAGCTGTATAACAGAAAAAGCTCTCTTCCCAAGAAGTCAAGTAGATGAGAAGTATATCGAAGTAGCTTTGGTGAGTCCATTAAACTTAAATGCATTTGGCAAGCTGAGGTCTGAATTTGAGTTTGTGTAATTGTTTGTAGACCTGAAAAATGCTGTGTATTGTTCTTGCCTTGATTTACTTTCTCTTTTTCCTTGTCAAAAAAAAAAAAAAAGAGGAGCAAGCCCACCATACACAGTATACATCAAGTATGTGTCTGGCTTGCATCTAGGACTCCTAGTAGGTGCCAGAGGGAACATGGCTTTACTGACAGTGCCTGGAGTTCCAGGGTGTTGGGCTGCTTGAATGACCTTGGGCTGCTCAGTTGTTAGGTAAAGTTTGTGATAGAAACTCCTGCTGTTAACTGCAGCCGAGTTCACAAGCGCCAGCTTGTCACCCTGTGGCAGTGTGATCACTCAGGGGCTGCTTTATATAGGAGTATTGATTGGGATCTTTCACTGGCTTGCTTACAGCTGTGTGCCCAGCAGTTCTGTACATTAAATCTTTGTGAGTCACTTAAGCTTTATCTGTTCAGTTTCTGAAGTGTGATTGCATTTCTAGTCAGTTGAATTAATAATGTATATAACTTAGTAATTAATACTATAGCTTAGTAATTTTCACCAGTAGATGTGAAAAAAAACCCTTTAAAGATGTTTATATCAGAATTCTTATGTTTGTGTTGGAAATGAAACGAGGAATGAAACCATTGCTGGGTTGTGGTGTCAGGCTCAGGGGTTGTGCAGCTCAGTGAAAGGCTGGAGTGAGGAGACCTGAGTTTACTCTTGCTAAGCATCACCTTTATTTAACTACAGTGACCTGTCTTTAATGATAGCTATGTAATATATATATATTTTCCCAAATAGACCATAGTCCTCTGCTTTTTATTTGTTGGTATTTTGGCTAATGACTGGTCCCAGCAATACCTTTGCAAAATGGACTAGAACTTCATAATAGAAGTGATGGACTACTTTAGAATAAAGCTTACCTGCTTTACTTCCATGGATAGGTTGTTTATTTAGAGACCTATTATGAAACTGAGCTTGTAGCTGTTTATGTTGTACTTGTAATACATTCTGACTGGCATAGATTGGAAACTGTCTGGGGTTGTGGTTGTGTTCTTAACTGCATTTCTCACTTTACTATCTGGGAGTGTTAAATTTTACACATTAGGGTGCCTTGTTTTGGTAGGATGCTGTGCTCTGCCTGGGTTAGGTTTTTTTAAAGCACATCATGGTAGTGAAAACAGGTCTAAGAAAAGTGCCCTGATCCTGGAGCAGAAGATGGAGAGCCTTGTATTGGTCCTGGGCTCCAGGAGTAAGATTGATCACTGGAGGATCGGTTCCCACACAGACAAACTTTGTTGTCCTTGTACTGTTTCTCTGTGCCACCAATGTGATGACAGCAATCACCTGAGACGTTTACACTTGTTCTGAATCTGTCCCATTCCAGGATTCCCAGCTGGTAATAGAAGCATTTAAATCAGGGTTTGAGCCCCCAGGAGATGTTGACTTTGAGGACTTCACACAGCCGATGAAGAGGACTGTCTCAGAATCCAGCCTTTCCAACTCCAGAGCGGATGGGAAGTCTGAGCCAAAGTATGGTAGCAAATCCAAGGGCAAGTTATGGCCATTCATCAAGAAAAATAAGGTACTGAATTGCAAACCTGAGCTTGATACACGTGTGTATAGTCAATAACTTCTGTCTTGTGTAGTAACCCTGGCAATTACAGTTTTTAAAGAGAATTTTAGACTCAGTAAATAACCGATGTCTTAATATGGTGTTTGCTGTGGTCTCCAGTTTCTTTATATCTTTAATTTTTTCTTCTTGTAGAATTTCTTTAATTATGTTACAGTTTTTATATTAATTTAACTTTAGTTGTCACGTCTCTGCCATGGTCCATTTCTGTTCCTAACTAGGAGAAGGACTTGTATACCACTTCCCTCGTGCCGTGTGTGCCAACTAACCTTGTTTTGGGAAGCTTTAATGTGGCATTACTGTTTTGACACTTCTAAAACTCTCCTTGGCTTTTCATTTGCGTTGTCTTTTCAGTCTGTGCATGGGGTTCAGTTGGGTGGCTGGGAACAGGGAATTGCTATGATTCACTCTGAAGCACAACTAATGGAGTATAACTAAACTGAGCAGTTGACTTTTTACAAGACCATATTAACTTATGTATCCATTAAACCTTTTTCATTTCACTGTTATATTTTACACCATAATGCATGGCAGCATTTATCTGGGGTTACCAGAACGTGTCAGGGTGAATGGACTGAATCAATTTTCAAGTAACACTGATGGAAGCCCAGACTAGCTTCGTTGTTTGGATCTCACTCTTGCTCTGAGCCTTACCAAACCACTTCTAATTACAGTCAAAAAGTCTACCTGTTTAAATGGGTCATTCCTGTTGTGCTGGTGTAAGAGAGAACTCTGCTTTCTGGGGTTTACATCAGTGTAGCCAGAACCAAAACCCAGGACTAACTCCCGAGCAAATTCATAGAATCATTTGTGAAAGTGAAGTGTGATGCACATTGCTGAGGTATGATTGGGAAGCAGGAAGGAATGTGGTTTGTTGTTTTCCAGATAATAGAAATGCTACTGGGCACTAAGGTACCTTCCTTATCTGATCCATTTAAATTCAGGTATTTGTGAAAGCTCTATCCATATGCATTATTTTGAGCTGTCCACAGAGCAGAACAGGGCTGTTTATGGGGATAGCACTGCATGGAAGAGTCTGCATGAGCTTCCTGTCAAAATACTTCTGCATTACTCTTCTGTTGCCTCACTTACTAAAACTTTCTTTTATCACATTCTTCATTTAACACAACTTTAAATACTGCTTTCCCCCCTCTTGAACCATGGCCTTTAAAATTTAATTATTTAATTGTTTTTTCTCTGGATTTCAAATATTGGTTTTGATGCTTATTTTCGTTTTGTGTTTTATCCTTTTATTTTGGTTTTTATTCTGTCACTTCTCCATCTCTTATACGTAGCTTATGTCCCTTTTAACATCCCCCCATCAGCCCCCTCCTCCTCCCCCTGCCTCTGCCTCACCCTCTGCTGTTCCCAACGGCCCCCAGTCTCCCAAGCAGCAAAAGGAACCCCTCTCCCATCGCTTCAACGAGTTCATGACCTCCAAACCCAAAATCCACTGCTTCAGGAGCCTAAAGCGCGGGGTAAGTTCTCCTCTGGATACCTCTCTCTCTCGTTTTCTTTCTCCTTTCTTTCTTTCTTGCGCTTTTATTGCACGTTCTGTTATGGAAAAACTTGTTTTGTTTTGTGAATGAATCCATTGTGTTTTATCATAACATGCAGACAAACCCAAGAAATCCCAACCTATAAAGCCATCTTTAGTCAAAACCCCCACAGTGAAACCACAAAAAGTACAGTTGCTGATGGAAATGACCCATTCGGGTTTTTGGAGTAGGAGGGTTTGTCCAGAGTATGGAAGGGAGAGCTAAGCATTAAGTGATATTCATGTAGAAATCAAAGTCATTAATTTAGTAGACCTGTGTATGTCGGTGGCAGAGTAGGTTTGGAGGAGCAGCATTCCAAGGTTTGCTCTAATCCTGATGCTGCATGTTGTCTGCCTTAATGTGAGAAGCTTTCCTCTCTGCTGGGTGGATTCAGAAGAAGAGTAAAGTATGATACAGTTCTTCCAACCACAGTTGGTGCAAATTTGGGAATTTTCCTGAAATGATCTGACACCTCTTGCTGCAGTAGTAGGAAGATGATTCCCCTCTGTTTCATGGCCATGTATGTTTCTGTGAGCAGCTTCTGAGCCAGACCTTAGTGTCAGCTCGTGCTTCAAGTGCTGCAATGGTAGCTTGCTTAGTCAGTCTAAGTCTTATGATAAGATGTGAAAGATGAACTGATCCTAGGTGATAATAAATTGTTCATATATTTCATGTGTGTTTTAAGCCAGGGTTGCATGCAGGTGGAGATGGGGGGGGGCACCAAATTTAATGTTCCCTTAAGCTACCTCCATTGAAGTTGGCTCTAAATCTTTGGGGCTGACACTTCTCAAGGACCTTAAGCACATCCTGTAGCATGAAGTTTCAACAAGAAAGGAAGGTTGGAGTTGATTCCTATAGAGAGCCAAAGAAATCCTGCTTCTCAGCAAGTGTGTCATGTCTGCCTCTGGGCCCTCTTGAGCAGACAGGGCATTAAACAGTTTTAAAGTGCCCACAGAAAAATTCAGTTCCTGCCATGCTCTTTAACTCTATTTCCAATTGGTTTTAAATGCTTTTTTCTTTTCCCCCAGTTTTTATTCTTGACGTTTTGAATACCAATGAAATATCTTTGCTGAAGTCCAAAGTTGAAAACCTTATAATAGCCAATAATAGCTGCAAGCAAGGGAGGGAAGACATGAACTGAGAGTTCGATAAACTTTGTGATGAATCATAGCAAAGCCAGGGAAAAAAGTCAAGTTCTGTGGTCCTTCCCCGTGCACATTAGCATGCAGAATGGTAAGGCAGAACAAACTTGTTCTGGGTATTTCCCATTAAGTCCACAGACTTTTTGTTAAGTTTCTGAACCAACTTTCACTTCCCAGTGCTACAGTGTACATGGTTTGTTATGTTCTGTGTGCAAAAGCTTTATTGGTCTAGGCAAGCTCCGAACCACGGCTGAGATGTTCTGAGGGAATCAGGGTTTGGGTTTTTCTCCTGCTAGATGCTAGTTTAGGCCTTGTACAATGCAAAGAAGCTGAAAGCCTCTGTGGCTGACCTTGAGGATTCACCTGGGTCAACATCTTGTGACACATCACTGATCTAAGTTCAATGTCAGTCTCCTTTGCTGCTGATAGCATGGGAAATGTGGCCTCAATTTTCCTGGGTCAGCTGCTCTGTTCCTGTTGCTGACAGCAGCTGTGGCTACGTTGGTAAACCCATGTTGAAGTGTTTGTGTTGAATTCAGTGTTCTCTTTGGTCATCTTCATAAGCAGTAAAGTGACAGGTTCCTGAGATAAAATACTCCATTTTTCAAACAAAAAGATGGCTTTTATCTTCCCAGAACCTTGCACATTGTGCACATGCACCATTTAAAAAGTGCTGGCGTAGCAGGGCTTTGACTCCTGGGTTAAGGTCCTTAGAATTATTTCCTCCTATAAAAAATGACAGGAAGGAGACACAAGTGTTCAGTGTTCTAGAAGGTTTTTCAGAACAGACACTAACAGCAAGGAAGTGACTACTTTAAAAGCCCAAATTCTGCTCCAGGGACTGCACTGACATTTAGAACTGGAGTTGCATAAAAGTAGAGCTGATTTCAGTGGGGAACTGCAGTGGTTAGTTACAAAGAATTGAGAACACTGCTGTAAACAACATTGTCTCATCTGGTTACAGACAGTACATGGAAAAAAGATGGTTTATATCGAATGGTTTTCCGTTCTTTCTCAGGGAATTGCCATTTAATGGGACTTTCGGAACCTAAAACCATCACATTTCATTGGGGAAGTCGGAAGTTTCTAAGTTGTCCAAAGGCAGGTTCTGTAAACGTACCTCATTCCCTCAGTTGCAGTGGCTTTTATGGGGGGAGACAAGTCTTTCAGTTCTGCTTCTGCAGCAGCTGACCTGGAGGATGCACCAGGTAGTGGCTGTCTTGGTGGGCACGTGGCACCAAGACTCTTAGGAGTGAAGGGCAGTGCTGAAGGTGAGGGCTTCTGTTGTGGTCTGGTGCTCCAGTAGTGCCATTCACAGAACAGAATACTGAAGAGTGCTGACTGTTTCAACCTTGATTTGAAAACACTGGTTCACAGCTCCATGGGCACTTCACAAGTGTGTATTTCATGTATTTAGTGAATATTTGGCCATATAAGCAATTATAACTATTTGCTTTTAATATTTCCTGAAGAAAGGCCATTGTTTTATTTATTAAGGGTCTGAGAAGTCCAAGTGAGTCTTAAGTTCTGCATACACATACTGGTCTGCAAGGTGAAATAATGACAATAATTTCCTATAGTCTTCTCTGGAACCCCTCAAATTTCTGCTGACAAGTTAATTGAAAATGTGCAGGGAAAAGCTATTGCTAAATCTTCATTTCAGCCTTTCACTATGTCCTTTTTCTAGTCCATTTCCTTCCCCTGTTAGTTACCAGGATGTTTGTATGTAAATACTTTTCCTGCCTGACTCATCCTATGGAGTTGGAGCACAGTGTTCAGATGGTCTCTTTTTTCCGAAGAGGTGAATTAAGTCCACGTGCTTCATCTAGAAATATGGAGTAGGAGAGGCTGCAAAGCTCTAGCAGCTTGCTCTGATTTGAAAACATGTCAAGTTCCCATTTCAGATGTCCTTGGTGATTTGTGTCATACAAATGATCAGATGAAAAGATCATGAATGTGCCATATGACTGTTAAAAATATGTAATTCTAACCAGTTAAAAAAAATAATCCAAGAATCACTTCCAAATCCTGTTAATTTATCAGATGAAAAATGAGTGGTTGGCATTTGTTTCAGCTGAGGTGGTTGATACATCCTGATTGATATTCACAGCTAGACAATGCTGTTAGTTCTGCTTTTACCAAATTAAGTTTTATGAGATTTCCTCTTCTCCTATCTTTGCCATCCCCCTGTCAAATCCAAAAGCATCTGAATTCTGCTCAGGAGCACAAACAGTAATGTTACAAATACTGGATTGTGATGTTACCAAAGACACGAGGGGGACATAGAGGAGAAACTGTCCTCTATATGGAAGAACATTTGCTCTGTACAGAAGTGCATCAGTGAATCAGCTCTTGGAAGGATCATACAGGGAGCCAGCAGGACAGCACAGTATAACTGAGTTTTTGACACTGAATAATCTCATTTGCTCAGAATGCTCTCTGCACTGCTGGTTTTGTTCAGCCAGACACCGTGCAGGAAACGTGGCCACAAGGCATTCAGAGTAGGATTTTAGTGTATTTAACCAAATTGTGCAGCAGGTCCTTCCTGGCTTTGTTGGGAACAGAGCTCTTCACTCCTACAAAAGCAGAAAATCAGAGGAAACTGGATCATGCTCCTTTCTTACACTGGCTTAAGGAGTAAGGGAATGAACTATTTAACGTGAACAAGTGCAGTAGATACTAAGAGCTTACCTGGATAAATACCAGCAGCAGAACTGCACGTTATAATTGATCCTTGAACCATAACGAGTGAATGGATTCCTATGACATCTTTGAGATCAGAATATGTCTGAAGAGACAGTATGTTTTAGTAATTTCCTTATAAAAATGCAGGTTAGCATCTAACGTTGCATTTGGAAAGAGAAATTAAGAAGCTGAAGTGGAAAAATCACTGGTGTCTGTTGCAATGAATTACATAATGAGGAATGATCTGTCCTGTGCCTGCTCTGGTTTTAATTTGGCCTCCAAACCAAAAATCCAATGAACCCTGTTTTCATGGAAGGAAGCAGATGCTTGAGCGATTCACAACAGATGCAAGGTTAGCGTCAAGGCGCCAATACCAGTATCAGTGGTCACTGCCAATATGAAATCCTAGTCTGTTAAAAATAAATAATAAGAATTTGAACATATGTAGGTGCTGACTCTTGTCAGTGTCTCTGCTTTTCTAATCACGTTTTTTGTATTCCCCTCAAAGCTTCTTTCTTCTAACCCCAACAGCAGAAATGTCCATTACAGAGTATACGGTGAAGCTGTTACAGCACTTATCATGCATCAGAAATGAAAGGGGAACAAAAAAAGTCTCTTTTACACAGTTTCTGTGAGTGCTGTTTCGAATAGCTCTTTAGAAAGGCAAAATAAATCACTTCTGTCTCTTCAGGGAAGTTAAAGTCAAGAAATGAGGAACCACTTACACAAGTTATAATTTCATTTATGCTTGCTCTGCTTTTTCTAATTCCTTTTTCAGGACAAAAAGCCCCGCCTCTATATTGTGCTAGTTGATATTGATTTTGTGATTTTGTTTTATTGCTATAGTGGCAGTAACATCAGCATCTTTGTTTAAAGAGCAGTACTTCTGAACTAACAAAATCCAGGGGTAGAACTTACACCTTTGAATTATTCTGTGTGATGTGATATGTCCTCTTCCCCCTTACTTCAGAGACTGGGTTGTGATTAAGCAGAGCAGATGGGTCTGGGAGCTGAGATGCAGATATTGCTGTCATTGTCCAAGTCCCAGCTTCCAGATGGTTCCATAAGGCACATGGAGGAACTTTTGTGGTTTCCTTTTTAGTGGCAGTTGTTGACTTCATTAAAACACGATTTGATTTCCATTGCACCAGTTAATGTTTTCCCTTGCCATCCTGTCTGTGCCGCGCTGTGCAGTCTTCTCCCTCCATACTCAGCTGTTGGTCTGCCTGAGTGATCACGACTTTGGTCTGTGAGCTTGCAGAAACAGCAAACAAACCATCCCCCTCATACCTGCTCTCTTCCCTGCCCCTGGGAATACTTGTTAGTCTATCCTAAGTCTATGTATCTGTGCCAAGACCAAGATTTTTTGCAGGGTGATGTCATTAAAGAGAGATGTTTTCTGACTTATGTGTTTAAGCCAGAGTCTAAAATCACTGTATCTTCTGATTTTTGTGAGAATGCTAAACTCTTAATGTCTAAGAAGCTTCCACTTTGCACTTAAAGGGTTGTTAAAGGGCAAAGCTGCCTTTTACTGTAGAAGCAGTAAACATAGAGGTGCCATGCTCGTCTCCAGTGTAACGGATGTATGTTTTCTCTTGCTGACTCACCAGCAGACACAGTCTTTGTATATTCACAAAGAGCTCATGAAGAGGACTTTAGGGACACCCACGTGTGCCATTGAGGCTAGGGAATATGTTGTAAGTCCGTGGATGGTGTGATCAGCCCATACAGTTGCTGCACAGTCGCTAACCCCACTTACAACGCCCTTAGAGTGTGCTGTGGAAATGCGCTTGGTAAAAGATAAAAGGAGAATTTGGCAAGGGGCAAGTGGCAGCTTTACTGTGTTACGTGCAGGAAAGATATGTCTGCTATTCCTAGAAATGCTGAAATTGGCAAAATTCAAGTAGCTGGACCTGTACAATTTGAAGTACTACAAACAGGTTCCAGGCATTTATTGTGAGTTATTTCATGAATGCAATTGAGCACCACGAACCAGCCCCTGATTGACAGCAGTGCAGTGATACTGCCTTGGTCGTGGAGCTTTTGGGACTTTTCCTTGAACTCTCTAATGATGATAGTTCTTGGAATCAAGATGTGTGACCTCTAAATCCAGTACTTGAGTAAAGCAGAACATGGGGAGATACTTACGGGACTACTAAGAAAGAAAATTACCTCTTGGTTGTGTGGAAGTCCAGTGGTTGATTTCAGCCCGTTTTCTGTAAGTGAGGTTGGTGTCCGTGACTGTCCAATAACACATGGACTTGCTGGCTTTCATGCTCTCTCATGTGTTATTGAAGCTTGTGGCTCTTAGGCTCGTTTCTTTTCCCTTCAAGACTAAGCTAGACTTGTTTTAAATTGACAGCTTGAAATGGATTTGTTTCTTTTGAAGAAATGTTACTTATTTGATCATCTGGGGGAAAAATACCCCTGATCTCCCAGAAGCTGTGAGGAAGTTTCTGGCTGTGAAAGCCCAACAGAATGGGCCAAAGTAGTTCTTTAGTGTTTAACGCAGATTTGTTTTCAGTCTGCTTCAATTTGTTTGTAGAAACTGAATCACTGTCATGTAAAATTATAAATGCATTTCAGAAATGGAACACTGTGAACATGACTTATTTCAGCATTTCATTGTTTCCAGTCTGTGATCTGCTTTGTTATTTGTACTGGTTATAACAATCCCTGATGTACTATTTGGAAATGCTATTAATAAGTTCTCTATTTTTGTCATACTTAACAGCGTAAGAATTCGGCATAGAGTGTCTATAATCCCTTTCAAATTTGCTGAATTTACAGCAAAAGAATAGTCTTGATGCAGATGATTCTTCGCAGTAATGTAGTGCCTTTAGAGTGAGTAGTATTTAGCAACTAGCGCATGTAGCATACATTTGTGCCTTTTATAGAGTGCTTCATAGGTAAATATTTATTCTGCACCGTGAGTCTTGTCTGTCTGTATGTACAAGGATCTCAGTTTGTGCTGATCATGTCTATGCTAAAGTTCACAGGAGTGCTAAAGCAATTATGCAAACGAAAAAGCTGCCGATGCTGAATTTCTTCAGCTGCCTATTTTAGATCATTCTTTCTGCTCCCATATGTATGATTATTCTCTCAAGTGATTTGGGTTTGTTTGGTTTTTATAATGGCCTTTGAGCTACGAGAGTGAATTTCTTCAGTGCCCTGTGATTATTATCATGTATTTACTTCCTAATGGACTGAACTTCAGAGGGAAGCATAACCACTGCATTGCCCCTGAGCACAGCAGCTCGAATGCAGTATTTCAAGGCCTTTTCCTCAAATGGCTGACCTTGTTGCTGTACAAATTCCAGTAACTGATGGGAATTGTTACTTGTTTAAAGCGCTTATATCTCAAATCACACTGTCAAAACCATTGTAGGTGTGGAGCCGCCTTTATTGATTTTCAGTCCAATCCTAATGAACCATGCTTCTGCTAAAAATGGACCTTTCGACAGCACCATACCCAAGAGCTGTTGGTAGCTCTTGAGTGGGAAGAGATTCTGAAGCCTGACAGAACAAATCATTGCCTGGAGTGAGAGGCAGTTTCCAACTTCTACATTTCTACTGTCTTTAACACCAATCAAGTGCATTTTATGCACTTAAAGGTTCCTTGCGTTTGAGCATTTCACAGCCATCCCCAAAGAGCTGGTAGAGCAGGCACAGTGCACATTGCTGGAGGAGGAGGCTGGCTGTGCTTTTGGTTCTCCCTTCAAAGTCTGACTCGCTGTCTTGAGCAGCAGCTTACCTTGCGCTCCATGGCACGGAACAGAAGAGCACACTGTCGGTATTCCTATCTCAGAAAACCTTTGGAATTGCAGCTGTCAAAAACATCTTGCAACACTGGAAAAGGCTTTGGTAACCTCACTGGTCAGCTGCAAGTGTTTACCCAAATCAGCAGATTTGTGAGCCTCCACCACTGCTGAGGGCTGTATGTGCAAGTGATGTATGGCAGAGGCAGTCATGCTGCTGCAGGGGCTCTGTGAGCTTACACTTCTATTTAGTCTTACATTCCCAGAGCAACCAGAAGATAATGTGTTGGCTCTGCACCAGAAAACATGGTACCTCCTGAAGAATTAGGTTATGTGTATCATTTAAGGAGCCTGAATATAATGTTTTACCATTCTGTCATCGAATCGATCTGGTGTGAAGAGATAAGTTGTGGGTTTTTTTCCCCTCCTCCTTGGTCCTGACCTTGTCTGTCTGACCAAACTACGTTTGAGTATTTGCTTTTAATTGTTCAAAAGCATGATAGCCTGGACAGCACTGGGATCAACAGGGATGTTTCAGGGATGTTGTTCTTTGTAGACAGACCTGAGAGCTAGAAAATTACTGGAGATCCCACTGTGCTTCTGCTGCGCTGGAGGCTGAGTGATGTACCTTACCTCTTACTTTTTTAGGTGTTACCTCCCTTCTCTTAAGCCCTTGCATAAAGTGGCTGGTACTTGTTGACTGCATTTCAGCACAGTTTTGATCTAAAGTGTCTTGTATAGATTTGCAAGGTCCAGTTTTCCACAGCAGAGATGTTTCTGTAATGACATAAATCCCTGTTGTTGTAGCTGGGGCAATCAATCCAGCCCAGTTTTTTTACCTATTAAAGCACATATGTAGGGGTACAATGCTTTTCCATTTCTCTTTCTGGTGAGGAAACGGCAGCTGACTGATAACACTTGTGAACTTTTGCACAGATCTGTTAGTGTTACCCATTTTGCCTTCCAACAGCAAGGGGATTATGTGTCATTTTATTGTAACATCAGTCTGAAAAAGTTCCTCTTCTACTGATGCATTGTTGTTTTTTCTCTTTCTCCCCCCCTACCCTGTTGTCTCTCCAATTTTTACACGAAGCTTTCTCTCAAGCTGGTAAGCACATTTGCAGCATGCCTGTCCTGTGTTTTAATCACCATTTTCTGTGTATGTTCTAATGTGCACTGTGCCACAATATGACATGACACTGAAATTAACTGTTAAATTTTCTTCTTTGTGTTTGCCTTTTTTTGTTTGGCTGTTTATCAGATAAATTTGAATACACAGGTCTGGAGTCTAATAGAGGTGATCAGAATTCAGTCTTTCTAATATGCTGCTAAAAATTAACTCTAATGTATAGTTTAGTTTTCACTTTTATAATCTAGGGCTATGAAAATGTAGAAAACCAGTATGGAGTGATTCTGTTACTGGATAAGCACACATTAAAACATTTGAAGGAAAATAACACACAAAGGTCTCTGTGCTTGCTGGAGCTTTTCCAGAGAGAAATGCATGTCTTTGTGTAACAGAGCCACAAAGTTTGCTTTCCATGTCCAGGTATTACTGGAAATCTACATTATTGACGCCTACATTTTACAGCCCTATGTAGTCCTTCAGAATAACTAATAATGATATTAATTAAAGTTTTGTAAACCTTAACCAACAAGGTTAACTCAGACTGATTTGAATTCACAAATGGAGATATGTGTGTGAATCCTAAATTCTGTCTTGGATGCAGCTGGGAAAGTTTCTTTGAGCTACGGTAAGAGAACATGTTACTGAGTTGGAAAGGGAAGGGGTGGGCATATTTGGGAAAGCAAGTTATGTGCTGAACTTCATACAGAAGGTACTGTATTGCTTGAGATACTACACACTGATGTGGTCCTGACAGCTCCTCTACATTCCTTTGCCCTTTGAGAGGGCAGCCACAAGGAGGATGTGACTGGTTTGCTGACTCCCTTTATGCAAGCATGCAGGAGCCACCAGTTGCAGTTTTGGAGAGCTTCAGGGCACCTGCAGTAGTGCCTTACCTGCATTAGCTTGAAAGTTTCCTTATTCCTCACCACTTAGTACCTTTAAGTGCTCACTTCCCCCTGCTTACATGTTCTTGAATCCAGCATTGTGGACCTGCTCTGTTTGTAGCAGCTTATTCTGAGGAAACATGTAGGCTATGTATGTAGCCCTGGAGGTTCAGGTCCTGCTGCTGCTCTTGTCAACACAATGACTCGCTTGAGCTTGAACAGCAATGTTGCTGCTCACTGAAGGTGTGTGGTAGGTCTGAGGAATGATTGAAGTGTCCATCTCACTGCCAGGCAGTGTTCTTTTGGCTATTGCCAAGCCACTGTCCTAGTAATACAACACATTTATACTAGGGGTTTCCATTTGTTGTTTTCTGGTCACAGTGCTGATGTGTTGGGTATATGAGCTAAGCCTTTATATAGGAATAAATAATCCCCAAATAAATGGCTGACCTGGCCTTTCCCCAAGCACTGCATAAATGAGAGAGCCGTGCAGATAGGGATGAGACCAATGCGTGCCTCAGACAGAGGAAGTTGCTTCCCTTGTGATGTTCTCTTGGATCCTAGCTGTGAAAGAGCCAAACCTGGGGCTGATAAGCCTTATGTTCTCCCTGTGTGTAGCTTCAGCCTGGAAACACTGACTCTTTTTTCACAGTCCCTTATCTTGGAACAATCGCATCCTAAATCCAAGGATTACGCAAGGAAATCTGTTGAGACTGGCTCTGCTGGTCCTATGATAGCACATCAAAACCAGCACAGATTTCTCTCCACCTCACTGTTGAAGCATTTCTAGAATTGTAGGCAATGTTCAGTACTTGAGGTGTAGCCCGGGTGTAGTTTTGCTTGAGAGCATGGAATGTTCCCAGCATGTGCAATATTTACTCCTTGACTCCTCCTTTTGGGGGAGGAACTATAGCTTCTGTTATTGAGCGTGGTATAAAGTCTGAGATCACCTCCTACTCTGGGCATGCATTTCTATGCAACGCTAATGCTTTGGTCTGAAGCATTGTGAGCAAAGATACTGAATTTAATCAAGTGTAGGGCTTCTGAATGAAGTTGAAGAATCAAAAAAGATGTCTTTCTAAATCTGTCTGAGAACATCTCTTGCATTCTCATAATGTGTAACTGGGGATATTTTCAAGCATATGTCTCTCTTCTGCTTAGAATTGAGGCTGTTACAGTCTCTAACTGCTTTTTCATATACAAAGCTACCTTCAGATGCTTTGTCTTAAAAAGATCTGCATGGCTTCAGTGTGTAGCTTATGTGTAAAAGATGCTGAATCATTCTCATGTCTAATGTAATATGCAAAATATTATCATTAAAGAATGAATGAAAATCTATCTCTGGTACCAGGCACAAGGAATGTAAACACTGCTAGGACTTCATGTGGCTGAAGTTTCAGAATCGGTGTCATTTGTCTTAAATTTGCTTTCTCTTTGTCTTATAAATGGAATTTTAAGTGTAGTTTTATACAGGTGATCAAGGCTTCATTTTAACTGAAAGGCCACCTTTAACTGAAAATCAGTAAGCAGCAGTTTCATTAGGCCTGTTCTGTTGTTTATAAATGGCTAGACCAGAGGAGGAGATGACCTGTCTGTAGTTGTCCTCCGTCCCCCTGGCATCCACACGCTTGCTTGCTAAACAGCTTGTTCTGCAGTTGCAGAAGAAAGAGAACTGTATCTGGGAGCACATTCAGTGCAGAGTTGAAAGGGCCTAATGGGGAGCTTTAATGGCACTGTGTCCACTACATCATGCTCCCCTGAGAGAGAGATCTGGTACTTGAGTAAGACTAATGTCACAACTCTGCTCACAAGCTTTCAGCAAGCTGATGGGCTGCTGAATTTAGTTACTCAGCTTTATGGCTTTGCCCTTCTGCCATAGGCCGTTTTTTCCCTTTAGAAATGGGACATGGAATGAGCAGAAACCAAAACAAGGAAAACTTGTACAAGTTTATGCACGAGAACCTCACTCCCTTGTGGTGCAAATAGTTGGTATTGATGTGTGTTCAGTATAGCCCACCATCCCCCTTGTTCAGTATAGCAAACGATCCCCCTTCTTGCAAGACAAAAAGAAGTGGTACTTTGAAGAAAATAGTATGGATGTATTTTATGTGTCATCTCTGCTGTATCAAATTGAGGCAATCAAGAAGAGGCATAGCGTTTTGAAGGCAGAAAAGGGGTTTTGAAGCAGAACCACACCAAGGTAACCACTGTGGGCTTCAGACTTTTTTGCTTCGGTTATGATTTTAAATGGATTGATTCTATGGCTTTGATATAACTCCTGATTTCTGTACTAGTAGCAGAGAAGAGAAATTTGAGAGGCTTTGACATGGAAGGTGGATCCTGGAAAGTAAGCAGCATGTTTTTAAATTGCAGAATCCCAGAGCAAGTGCTTCTGTTATTTTAGTGTGATCAGGAGAGTCCTGGCAGAAATTAACTGTATTGAACCAACACTCAGACTATGTAGAGCAAGCCAGCAATTGGGGTGTACATGAGAGATGTGACTGCGACACAGCAGTAAAAGCTGGCAGCTGCCTTTATGGGTGTCCTGTCTGTGGCAGAGGAGAGGAGAGCAGGAAGGGTCAGCTTTCTGTGAGAATGGAAGTCTTCAATCAGACTTGATAATAACTATGGATAAAAACAGTTTCTGAGCTTTGCTGGTGGATTCTGGCATTCTTTGTTGGTGATCTCCCTTTCGCTATTTGGTTTGGAGGTGGGATATGGTCCTGGGATTATTTCTAAGGCATCTGGATCTGTGCAGGGACTGATGAGTCTCAGTACAAGTGATAACAATGCTTCAGACCATTGTGGTTTTGCACAGAGTTTTGTGAGCTGTTTTCAAAATGTGATCCTGAAGGATTCTTTCAGGCTTTGATCTTTTCTTTTTCCTTCTATTTTCCCCACCCCATTCCACTTTGTGCAGGGAGCAGGGCCCGAAGACTTCAGCAATCTCCCACCTGAGCAAAGAAGAAAGAAGCTTCAGCAGAAAGTCGATGAGCTAAACAGAGACATTCAGAAGGAGATGGATCAAAGGTACGTGAAACCCCAGTGATGAAAAATGAAATAAGTAGTCTTGCAGAACAGAAACAACTAAAAGACAAGAAAGTGCAAAGAACAACAAGGTTCTGTGTTGATTTCATGTGCTGTTCCAAGGAAAGAGCCACCAGAGTTTACATAGGGCTAAAACCACCTGAGAGCTGCACGGCTCTCCACAGCTCAGATGCTGAAACCAGTTATTTAATTTTGGCTGATGGAGCTTGGAGCTGGGACAAAAGCTGGCTTTCTGTGTGTTCCATTCTCCCACCTCAGTGTAATGCACATCCTGCCCTTGGAATCATGAGAAGATCCGAGTATAAGGGTAGGAATGATGCAAATGTAGTGATTGGAGACAGTTTTTCCTTCTTTCTGGAGCTGCTTCCCTTGGCTTTCACAGGAGAGCTGCGATTTTATGATTTAATCCTGAGCCAGACAAAGATCACTGTTGGATACACTTTGTTTCTCGATGTGAGCTATTAGTGTATGATGGGCATGGAGAGCTCCCAGGGAGGGGGGCTATTATGAGCATGTTCACATTGTCAGAAGCGCTAATTGATTTGTATGTATCTTGAGACTCTGATCTATACCTTAGATTTCCTGGAAGCAGGAAGATAATGACTCCTGTGCTTTTGTGGATGTTGTCTCTACCAGGCTGCCTTTGTCATTCTGGTTGAGAATAAGGCTATTTTAGTTACGCATTTTTGTCCTGATTCTGGCAGCCTGTATACATTGCTTTGTGTTTGTTCACATTCTGCAGTTGCATAAAAGATTCAGCATGTTATGTCTGCAGAGAGACAGAACTTTCCTTCCTTGAATGATTTCAGGACTTAGCCTCTCTGGTATTAGTCTATCCCTTAATGCTCTTCTGCATCTGAACAGATGTACTTACATTTTCTGATAGCTTTGAAGAACCTGTTTATTTTTTATATTAACCCATGCTTTTTCTTTATGCTTTATATCATAAAAAATAAAGGAAAACTGCATGTGGTTATGTGTTTTCTTACTCCCTTGTCTTTTTCCCTCTGTTATCTTCTATTTGTACAGGTTTTCCTTTCTGCTCTGTGTTGATTCTGTGGTAACTCAACATTAAAACTGGATATGAAATGAGAGAAGAAGGAAGTTAACTAAAATAAAGATAGTGTATGATGGAGGAAGCAGCACCAGCAGCTAAATAAGAGTTAAAATAGTACTAATCGTGACTCATATGCTTGCAGTATTGTCCCTTAGGACTCCTACCACAGAGCTGTCCCACTTCATTGCCACCCACACTTTTCCCCATGTTCTATACACACAAAGCAAAGGCAGGCACAGGGTTGTAATTGTCAGGAGTTTGGTGGGAAACTCTAAAATACAGGGAGGGTTAACTTGAGTCGCGGGACTTCCATTAACCTTTCTCCCCCCATCTGATGCCTAGAGAGAAGCTGAATAGCTGGGCCAGTAACTGTAAGTCCACCCTGCTCTAAGCTCCAAAATGTTCATCATCATGCAGACAACTTTTTTCCTGTAAGCTCAGCCTCAGCTTGATTCAGGTCAAAGGCAACACACTGCTGTCAGCAAGAGCTCTGCAGGCTTCCTAAAGGAGCTCATGAAGACATCTACTACATTAATCCTGGCCTTATGGTACCCCATCCATCACAGCAAGCCTGAAAATTACCATCTCTGAAACCCTAGGCATTTGGCATGTGGGTTGATACAAGACACAGCCCCCAGAAAAGAGTCTAGTATAAATGCTGTATAACTTAACAGGATGCAGGGTCATACTATGTGGCTTAAGGTCTATCTGTCACAGCACAGTGACAAATACAAACCATCTGGATTTAGCTTCACTTTAAGCAGTGTGGAATAAATGTCTCACAAAAGATACTCTGCAGAAGACAAACTGCAACAGGCAGGGTGAGAATTTCTGCTCAGCACTCCATTCTTATTATTAGTATGTCCACGTCCAGCTCTTTGTCCCAGTTTCTCAACTAGATTTCAGCCCATGATGAAGAATAATGATGCAACTGTTTGTCTGTGTCCCAAAAACTGTGGTGATAATCATCTGGAAAGTTGAAGCTGTCACTGATTGCAATGGTTGTATGGGGGGGGTTATTTTATATGACTTTTCTTCCCCAGGGTTAGCAAATGGATATTGTAGTGCTGAATGAAAGAACATGTCAGGTTAAAAATCAGCTCCAGAGCCCTCCTTTGGCCTTGCAATTCAGTCATTTTTCTATTAGTATTCTTCAAGTGGGCCACATGAAGCTTAAGTCATTTGGTCTGAATGTGCTCTGTTCTTGTACCAGCACAGCACATCTCCTGTGGGTTCCTACAGTCCTCACCTGCCTACAGAGCAAGGAGCTCCTTTAAATGCAGGAGCTTGAAGAGTTTGGCTTTTGTGCAATGTCTGTGTCAGGTTACTCTGTAGGTAAAGGTGTCACTTGCTTTTTTCTGTCTGTGACAGTGGATTTTCTCTGGCAGTGATTTTACTGTTACTTCTTTAATGGCTGCTCCTGTACAGGGCAGAAGCCTCTGTCTGGGTATTCTCAGCTATATTTGTTACAGGTTAGGCTTGA
The DNA here is from genome assembly GCA_032466535.1 of Forpus xanthops. Taxonomy (NCBI): domain Eukaryota; kingdom Metazoa; phylum Chordata; class Aves; order Psittaciformes; family Psittacidae; genus Forpus; species Forpus xanthops. The sequence goes on along the minus strand of JASSUY010028132.1, from coordinate 31,504 downwards.
ACCACAGAGTCAAGAAGAGGCACTTTCTTATCCTTTCATTTGTCCCCAGCTGCACTAACACTTCCATGGTTTATTTTCCTTCTGTCTCTCAGAGATGCCTTAACAAAAATGAAAGATGTGTATATCAAGAACCCGCAGATGGGAGATGCAGCGAGTGTGGACCACAGACTAGCAGAGCTTGGACAGAACATCGAGAAGCTGCGATTGGAAGTTCAGAAGTTTGAGGTATGGGAAGAGACATTTCAGTGCAAAGCAGCTCAGCTTACACTGAGTTCTAAGCAGATGCTTCATTGCTTTTCCAGATGTGTTGATGAGTTTTCTTACTATGCATAGGTAAGTGCTGCTTAAGCACTTGGGTTAATTGAGATCTTTGCGTAACACGAATATACACCATCTCTCATGGCTGTCAGCCAACAGTCCTGCTGTTTAGTTCACCAGAGAAACCAAATCATGTTAAGTGGAGGCTTAAGAGTAAATGTAGTGCTGCCTGGACTGCCCAGAGGGGTTCAGATGCTTAATTAATTAAATAATGGGAAGCATCGTGTTACAGATGTCTGTGGAAAATCAGAGGAAGATAAGTGCAAAGCACCATTTATAGTCCAAGAGCAAGACAGAAGTCAGCCAATGAAATATGTTTTAAGGAATAGTCTGCCATTAACAGGAAGCTTCTTAGAGATACAAAATCTCAGGAGCATAAGGAGTAGGAATATGTGAAGCCATTATAATTACACAAGAAGGATTATAGGCCTGAGAAAAGACAATGTGTTCATAAATAGATAGAGTCCATGAATATTAGATGTTTCTTACAGTTGTTGCCTTTACTATCTATTGCTTTCATACCCATTTGAAAATCACTGGCTCTCACTCTCCCCAGCTTTAGCCCTCTTGCACTCAGAGTTAGTGAGATTGCTGCATTTCTGAGATCGCTGTAAACTGTCACACATCTTAACTGTTGACTACAGCAGCAGATTGTGACTCCCAACAGCTGTTGTTAACTGCTTCCCTTGGGTGTTTTCATTACCCGGTGTCAAAAAAGAATTAAGTTTTCAGTAAGTTTGGCAGCACCAATAGATTCAGTGTGCACTTAATGTACGGAATCTATTCCCCCAGCAACTGTAACCCAAAGGAACTCAGACACGCTCACAGACTGCTTTTAATTCTGTAGTCTGAATGTCAAATATGACACAGCGAAGTAAAAGTAACGTGTATCCCTCTGCAAGTTGAAGCAATGATGGGTACATGGGACCACTCTCCCCTCGCAGGCCTGGCTGGCAGAGGTGGAGGGCAGGCTGTCCATGCGCAGTGAGGCCCGGCGCCAGAGTGGACTCTATGAAGCCCAGAACACCTCAGCAGTGAACAGCTGTGCACAGGACCGTGAGAGGTACAGTATCTGTACAGAGCTCTTCAGGGTCACAACTGCACCCGGCTTCCCTGAGCTTATTCATCAGGAAAACTGTAGCTCTGCAGCGTTCCCAAACTTAGATGATGGAATGTGATGATCTTTGAGGTCCCTTCTAACCCAAACTGTGCTGTGATGCTGTGATCAGTCTGTAACCAGACTAAATGCAGGCACTCCATGAAGTGTTCTGCATACAGATTTTAGCATGTGAAACATTCCAACTTTAATAGCTACTTTCTGGCTATGATGGAATGTGCTATAGCCCCTCCACTCTCTGCTGTGAAGGCCAGTGTGATGCATTATGTTACAGCTTTTGATGAGAAAAGTGAGTGGTGTCACCCATCACTTTGAGAGCTGCTGCAGCCAGTTCTGAGCATGCTTTGGGCTTGCCAAGCTGCTCCAGCTGCAGTTGTTCACCTTGCCTTAAGTGTCTGGTAACAGAGTCATTCTCTTTCCTCCTGAGATTGGTCGCTATAGTTGCTGTGTATTTTCCTCTCTTGAGCAGCCCAGATGGCAGTTACACAGAAGAGCAAAGTCAGGAGACTGAGATGAAAGTACCTGCAACGGATTTTGATGATGAATTTGATGATGAAGAACCACTACCCACCATAGGAACATGTAAAGCACTCTATACATTTGAAGGTATCTCTCAAACTTTACTCTCACTTCATGTAGTGTTTCACTTAATTCATATGCCAAGGACAAGTTGAAAACACTCATTTAACTCCTGCAGTGCTTAAATAGACAAAGAAAGAGCAAATGAGGCTCTGGCATAGTTCTGTTTTGTAGAGAGGCACTAAACCAGTGATTTGTCTTCTGTTGCACAGGGACTCTGCAGAAAAAGAACCAAAACTGATGCCATGACTACATTAATTTGATTCTTTGTGCACACATCAGAATCATGTGCTCTTGTTCTTGCTGCTTGTGATGCAGCAGAGGTTGCATCAGCGCATGGTCCATGAATGCCCTGAGCACCCACCACATCCGTGGTTCCCGTTGTGCAGGAGACCCTAAACTCCACGTTACTGTTTTTCAGGTCAGAATGAAGGAACAATTTCTGTAGCAGAAGGAGAAATGCTCTATGTAATAGAAGAAGACAAAGGTGACGGATGGACACGAATTCGAAGAAACGAAGACGAGGAGGGCTATGTCCCTACGTCATATGTTGAAGTCTATTTGGACAAAAATGCCAAAGGTGCTATGACTTATATTTAATACTATTATTATTACTTCTTTATTTGCTTTCACAGAGATACCCAGCCCTGAAACCGCTCTGTGTTGCAGATTGAGCCTTTTAAAAGTCTGTACAATGCCACAAAGTGCATTATTTTGTACATGGACTAATATGGTTTGCTGTACTACATAATGTGCTTTTCATTGCTCAGAGAAGGGTAGTGTGGTAGACTGTCAATAGAGGGAACTGCAGCCTTTACTAGACAGTGCTTATTTAATTGCCACTGCCATTGCATGGTCAACTTAGTGCAGGAAACACAAAGCCATTTGGGATAACATGGGCTTTCCGAGTGGCATCTCAGACATGCTACACATTCACAAGTCAGCTGTTTGCCCCAAAAGGGTTCTGTGGAGTGGTATATAGGAAGTATTTTGACTGCTGTTTTGTGTCACAATGTGGTAGCTTTTCAGAGTGTAATGTGCTCTGTGGACCTCTTGGATTGAAATCTGGTCACCATTTAGTTTGTGTTTGGAAGGAGAAGCAGGGATTTTGCCAAAACCTGCCCACACAGCACTCTGGTCCTTGATAAAGAAGTAAAATGTGAAGAAAGGTCCTCTAATCTTCCCTACCTTGATACATTTCAGAAGCTGTATTTGCTATTTCAGATGAGCGTAACTAATGGCTTCATCTTTTGCTCACCCAAGATCAGTTGGAGACATTCAGTGTTTTGACTCCACAACCTTCTGTTTCCTTATTGCCATTAACTTCTCACAGACAGATGTACTGTGTAAGCAAGCAGTGCTACAGGGGAATCCTGGCTGGATTACATCCTACGAATCTATAGCTGGTCATGTAATACACTGAGGAGTCAAGGATTTCAGTCCTGCTTCAAGTCAGGATGTGTTTGACGTTCGGTGTTAAATAATCTGCAGCTTTTTTAAGTCACTTCATCCTTCAGATGATTGTTGGGTTTCCTAGACCGTGGAGCTCTTAGTGTGAAAGAAGCTGCTCATCCAATTCAAAAGAAAACCAACCAATCCCATTGGGATTTACAGACAGTAGGAAGTGAGGAGTAAGACTGTCTCTGTAAACAAACACTATAGTTTGACCAGTTCACTGTCTTGGACTCAGTATTAAGCAGTGCAGTGCCTTGTCTGCTGCAGATGAAAATCTGGGCTCTTGCTTTGTTTTGCCATAATACAGTAGTTTCATATTTGTTTTGGCAAATACAGGGTCAGTTGAGATGCAGAAGAGTGCAAAAAGCTCAGCCCCTCTGTTGATTTTGTTAACCTTTGAAAGTGGACCGTGGATCATACAATCTCCTTATCTCATATTTGAACAAGGCAGGAAGTGCAGAATGGGAGATCCCATCTCTTACTCTGGTATTCTCTCCTGTGGAGATTGACTGCTTTGTGTGTGGCAATACTTGAAATCAACATTATGCTGCTGGAAATGTTGTTTTCAGCAGCGCTATTATGTTGTTGTTCAGCAGTGCAGGCTGCATGAAACAGCTAAGCTAGCGTGGCATCTGGATCTGTTTCACAAGAGGAGCATGGCTCTCCTGCCCTCAGATGTGCAGCGTGGTTCCCATCAGTGGAACCTGTGAGCAGATCACCCATCTGGGAGCAGAGCAAGAAGCAAAGAGCAGAACAAAGCAGAGCGTCTCTCTCTGACTTACCCTTCTGGAGAGACTGCTGCAGGAGTGTCTCTGGCAATAGCAGCCAGAAAATCGGGTTAGTGCATTAATGGTATAATGTAAGTTACAGGATGGTGCTGAATGATGGTAAAACTGCAGTGTGTGCTGGGAGTGAAGGATGCTTCAGTGGCAGCCACTTCAGGAACAAACCCAAGTGTATCTGTGAATATCTAATGTAAAGGAACTGTGTTATGTACCTTTGCAGGAAGTGTCCCAATAGCAGGATAAAGATTTGGGGGAAGTGCTGCTGTGTTTAAAAGACAACCTTGGTAGCAAGCTGCCATTCTGTTAGTTGAAGTGACTTCATTCAGGCCTTGCAGCAGAAATAATGACATTCTGACAGTGACACCATAAATAATAAAACATTTACAAAGCTTAGCAGTGCTTTCCTCTTCTTGGAAAGAAGCTTTAGCAGCTGGTGCCTCTCCAGGCTGGTTGGATGCAGGGTGCGAGCACTCACACCAGCCCTGAGTACATCAGTGACTTTCAGCAGCAGAATCGGCTCTGGCTCAGGTGAATGAGGTTGTGCCAGTGCCGTGAGCCAGAGGCAGCTCTGCCCAAGAACCTGCTAAACGCTTTGTGAAAAGCCCATTGTCAGGGCTCTGCCCGACCTGAGATGAGCAGACAGGTAAGTGCTGCAGACACCTCCTGATCACAGCCAAGCGCTAGGGCTGTTTGTAAGGTTTACAGTGACACCTCCACGCACAGGGTGTTAGCAAACCCCATCCCGAACCCAACAGTAATATCTGTAATATCTGTCTTGTTCTGCCTTTTTGTTTTCTTCCAGATGTGTACAAATCACTTGAGAAAATCTCTGAGTAGGTTTCCTAGGCCCGTTCACCTCTTATCCCACTGGTTTGCTGCTCCTGGTGTTTTAAGAGCTCTGTGTCAGAAGGTTTTCTTTACAAGAGATGAATGCACATGTATCTCCTTCAATGAAAGACTCTGTTAGGTACCGTCCACTCAGCTGATGCATGTATAAGTTCACCTCCTGAAATCCAGCTGTGCATCACAGCCGATGAAAGCACTGACCTGACTGTGCATCCATTTAGTTGTAAACAGCATTATTATTGTCCTTCCATTTAGAAATGAGCCACCCAGTTCGTTCTGTGATGCCTGCAGGAAACTTCTAAGTGCTAAAAAAACATGCAGACTAGGAATTGGATCTATTGGATGTTTTGGGGCTTACACCAACCTCCAACAGCTAGGGGATGAGGAAGAGAACTCCCCCTGCACACATAGTGTAGCTCCTTGCAGGGCTTTCTGGCCCTACCTGTCAGGTACCTGGTGCTGGCAACTGAACACAGGAACTAGTTGCACCTTTTTGCTCAAGACTGACCTTATGGTGTTATTGCAGATGGTACCTCCTGATCTTCTTGGGAACAAACTCCTCTGTCACTGAGGGATGTTGTGAAATAGCAGGATACACAAAAGGACTTGGATGGAACAACCAGTTCTGTGTAACCTCTCCACTGCTCCCAAGAAATGCCATGTCCCTTTTGCCAGAAAGCCTGGTTCTTTGGGTGACATGCAAGTAATAGAGGCTGTTCTGTGCAGTTCAGCTTCACAGTTAACAGGATTTGTTATCATTTCAGCTCCTTTGCCACTTGAGTCTGTTCCCTCTTGCCCCCAGTTCCATAGGTAAATCATTGTAGAGGGCTCTGGGATTCTCAGTGTTGCAGCTCTGCTATTTGCTGTAACCATGAAGCAGAGCCTTGACTTATATAAATCAATAGGTAAAAGTTAACCACGCTGATGCACTTTTTATCTAGGATATTTCTGATTATTTAATGCTTGCCAAATTATTTAGGAAACGGGAATTATAAACTGGACTTTTTTAAATCCTCTTGTTAAATACTTGCCCTTAGTTCCCCCATTATGTATAAACCAACTGTACATAACATAACTTAAAGTTACTTGAATCGATTTTATCCTTTTATATATGTATAAATATAAATGGGTTTATAGGCTGTTTCTCTGTTTAACCTTGCTGCTGTTTGATAACTGCTCTGTCCCTCTCACCTTGATAAGTGCTTTGCTTACTCAGCTGCCTGCAACTGGTTGGATTTGTGTAGTTAAGGTCTGTTCACTGTGACCAGCGTTGTGGTGGGTTTGTTTCTTAAAGAGTCATCCTCTGTGGGGAATCTCTCCATAGCTCCATGTGCTGTGCTGTCTGCTAATAAACATTGTATTTTCTCATTCCTGTGAGGTTCTGGTTAATGACAATTCATTTAACTTTATGAAGGGAAAGCAGATGGCCCCGGGCTGCTTTTCACCTGCTTCCTACACAGATGCAGTTCCTTTCCAGGGAAAGTAATACTGTTGTGGCTCTGTGAACACTTTTTCTTGCTGACATTTGGGGGGGGGGGTTGGTATGGAAGTGAGTGCAGAGGGGAGCAGGAGGTTCCTCGCTCTCAAACGTGATGGAAGTTTGGGCTCAACCTCTCTTCCCTTGGATACAGGAGTGTCCCTGGGCAGATAATGCTCTGGGTTGTAGCTTCACTTGGCCACAGGAAAAACTCACCCTTGGCCACAAGTGTGAGTACAAGAGTGTGACAAAGGGTGGGTGTGGAGGCTCCGACTGCTTCCAGTTACCTGTTTGGTGTGGACTTTATGGGCTGAAAGGTCTGTGCAGCCTGTTGTGGAAGGGCACTTAGTGTGGGTTCAACACAGAATACTTGTGGCCTCCGGTTGCTCGGTGTCGCTCGTGGTCTCTGGAGCTCTCACTTGAACAGACGCTGTATTCCCTTGCAGGTTTGTTTTCCCAGTTAAACTGAACCATCCTGGTAGGGTCCTGCTCCTGAGCGTTTCTCCAGTAGGAAAGCAGTGTCCCAGTGATGCTCCATCCCTCGGCTGGAGGAAGGGCTGGGGGTGGATGATGACCCTTTGAGTGCTGCTTGTTCAGGAGCCTTCCTTAACCCCTTGTAGCCTGGTAGATGCTTGATGCTGTATTTCCTTTATCCTCCTTCAGGCAGTGCCTCTCTTAAGGGATCCCATTTTCCCCAACCTCTTTCTAATCCAGTCTCTTTTCTTTTTGTCTTTCTTATGTTTTAGATTCCTAAAGGTGTTTGTGCTGGTGCAAGAACCTCGGGGCGAGCTTGTCACAGAAGGAGAAACAAAATGGTCTGTTTACCCTGCAGGCAGTTAAAACACACCCATGGAAAGCCAGACCCCACTCTTGTCTGGAGTTCCCACTTGACAAATTCAGACCTAAATTCCATCCCAGCATCATTCAGGCGCTTGCTCTTTTCCATGGCATGCTACTTGTGGCTCAGACTTAACTTCCCGGCCTTCCCCACTCTCCTGCCAGCTTGGCACAGCCCCTCCATCAGACATAACCAACACTTCTCACCACCCCACTCAGAGCACTGCTGCTGCAAAGGGTAACCAGAGAGTCACAGTGCTGCTCTGTCTTCTGTCCCCCTTCATCCCTCAGTCCATCTGAATGTACGCACTGGTCCATCAGCATTTCACACGGTGCCTTTAGTGCTAATCCCACAGGTTAGAAGGGGTTGCCCAAGCCCTCCCTGGGAGCAGTGGTACAGCAGCTGGACTGGGCTCTGCATTTGCAGCTCCACACACATCACTCAATGTTATGCTCTCCCCAGAGGTCACTAATACTTGTCAGCCTGTATTTTTGTGTTTTTAAACCTAGGCTGATGCTCATGCCAAGTATTAAATCCCTATGACCTTGCTGTTTCCTGAAAGCCTTCGAGCTCACGTATGTACGCTTGTTTTCCTGCTTGTTCTCTCTGCCCCTTCCTCTTTATTCCCCCTTTTCTCTCCTTCCTCCTCAAACACACACACACACACACAACACAGACACTGGCATTTTGGTTTGGAGCCCCGTTTTGCTCGTCACAAAGACCTCCGTTTTGCTCTCGTTTCAGTCTGCATGCTCGCCCTGTTGCCTTGCCTGCGCCCACCTTCCCCAGGGCCACGTTATTTTGTGGCTCCTCATTTAACCTCTGCAGTTTTCTTTTGGTTTGGTTTGGTTTTCAGTGTCTCAGACCTGCCTCCTCCTCTTGCATGTCCTCCTGTGCGTGCCCATCAGTTCCTGGGTGAGGAACAGGCTTGTTTTATACAAAAATAAAAGGAAAAAAAGAACCCTCCCCGTTCTGTTTCCATCTCCCACTTTGCCATGGACTGGACCTCGACCCAGAAGCCAGACAGGAACGTGACCCTCCTGTTCTCATACGGTTTTATTTGAAGCAGAAGTAGCATAAGTGATGCTGCACTTTACCATGTCACGCCATGGAGAGAGAGCTGTAGCATCTCCAAATCCCACGTGATCTGGACCTCAGCTGCCTAAGAAAGGGTCAATTGCTCCTAAACTTGACACTTTAACTGCAGGTTTCCCCTGAGTCTTTACCATTGCTGGATTTTGCAGTCATCTTTTTCCTGTGTGAGCCCTGTAAGGTTCAGTTGCTGCTAAATAGCTCCTGAGGGCCTAATTTCTTCATAAACCAGTGCAGCACTTGGGGGAATCTCTTTGCTTTTAACAAACTTCAGCATGGTTTGTAAGATCCCCAGAATTGGAGGAAATTGATGTGGACGCCACTTACAGGCAGTGACCCCAAAATAAAACCTCTCAGATTCAGTGTGTATGATGCTCTGTGTAGGCTCAGCACCATGGGGTGCTCTCTGTGTTGGGGTGCTCTGGGCCATCCCCGCTCTGGCTGGAGTCACTTTGGAGTTGGGTTACATGTTGTGTTCGGAGCTGTGTCCCTTCCTCTCCGTTCAAGATTCCAGGTTTTATTTCTAATGGCACAGAAATCCCTTGGTCCTGCAGTTCGTGCTGTAGCTGGTGTGATGGTGCTTCAGATCTGCCAGCATCAACCAGCAGAAGGTTTGGAATCCTAACTCATGTGGCTCAAGAGCCTGCACTGAGGCCATTCAGCTGCAGTGGCAGCAGCGTTGGAAGGGTCATCATCAGTTAAATCACCATCCTTATCACTGCTGCTACTGCGGTCGCTGTTTAGGTCCAGGAGCCTCCAGTAGCAGAATGGGATCCATGTGGTTGGCACCCAGATGTGTGCAAAGGCTTTACTGGATCCGTCTCCCAGTTCAGCAGTTACCAGATGTGCAAAAACACCCCTCCAGTGCTTTTTAGCTGCACTGTTCTTATTCTCATGTCCAATGCACTGTGCGATCAGCAGCTGGAAGAATCCCTCTCACCTCTTGTTGTGCCATCTGTGTAAAACTTACATATTTAACCTAGGTGGACAGTATATTATTGTCAGCCTCTTTGTGGAACATTGGAACAATTGCAGTGTCTGTGGTGCTGCGTCGGGCTTTAGAGGAGCATTGGGGTTTTCCTTCAAAGGTTTTATTCCAAGACCATGGACAGAGTTTTTATAAACTTGGCAACTGATTCCCAAAGCCTGGATCTGAAACCTGCCTGCAGGAAGTAAGCAGCCACCGTGCGGTGTAACCTCCACGTGTTGTAGCATCCACGTGTTCGTTCCGCTGCCTTCATCCCGGGTAATGAATTCCTGTGGGATTTACCTTTTGGAACCTCCAAAGGACCAAAAGATGGGACTGGTTTATAAAAACTCTGCTGGAATTGACTTCATTCTGCAAAAGTCTCTGATGCCCTTTCGTTCCACCCTGTACATAGAGAAGCAGCAGATAGCTGATACTCAACAGTTGTGTTCAATGCTGACTATTTCCCCGCCGTTCCTTCAGTTCGATGCAGCTCTTTGGGTTTCATTTTCCTGCCTGAAGTGTCAAAAAGACCCCAAAAAAGCCAAAATTCTCTTTTAACCTGACAGCGTCGAGCACTTTTTTATTTGTATATTTGTGTGTGTGTGTGTTGGAGCACTGATGGTGACATCTCCGTGTCGTGATTCCATTGCCAATGTCCAAGGTTCTGGTGTTGCCCATTCATTTCTGGAGACAGAATTCAACCAAATAAAGTGCTTCCATTGGAAAGCGGATATTGACCTTGTACCAATGAAAGGAAAGGCATCCACGTATTTAAATAAACATGTAATTCCAGACATTCCTTTTCACTGGAGCCTTTTGATCCTGCAGACAGCAACAGTGGGTTTGTTGAATGAAAGAAGGGGTTTGCTTTGTTGGTGCTGTGGTGGTGCCATTGGCAGTGCTCTGCATCCTGGCTCAGGAGGATTCAGCTGGGATGCGTTGTTTCAGCCAGTACTGGTACAGCCTGAAATTGCTCCTTGTTATTCTCATGGATTATGGGATGGATTTAGGGTTTGCTTCTGGCTGTAAGGGAATAAGCAGAAATGGCCTGTTCAGTGCAGTGCTTGTGGGCAGGTGCTGCAGGAGAATGAGTGACAACACATCCGTGGTGCTTGGGGGTTTGGTTTAGTCTTTATTTCGTAGTATCCCACACTGGAGTTTGGGGTATTTGGAGTATTAATTTGGTACCTTTCAGTGTCTGTCCCATGGAGCTGCTTCCCATCAGGTCACTCGGAGGCACAGCTCCATCCCACTTGTACCTCCCCAGCTGGAGAGAACAAAGCGGTTGGGTTTTACTTCTTGATTTGGTCATCTGAGGAGAAGGGCAAATGGTGCTCTGGCTGAGGTGCTGCTGTGCGGGAAGGACAATGGCTCTTTTCAGAGCTGGAAACCTGCGGGAAGTATGTCCTCTATCAGTCATAGCCCCTCCTGCCTGCAGTGGATGCTTTGGCTTCACCAGGAGGCTGGGCAGATGTTTGGCTATGGACTGTTCATAAACCAGTTGCAAGCCTGGCGAATGGTGTTTGTGCTTGTGTGGTGAATGTGCTCGGGTGTGAAAGGGTCACGTTCCCCTTCAAGTAACGTGTGAATGCCTGTGTCTGGGTGGGGATATCTGCAGTTTGAAGGTGGAGGTTGGTGAGCAGTGTGTCTGTAGCAGGAGCAGAGGCTCTGGGTACCTTCTGTTCAGCTGCTCCATCTCCTCTTGGTCCAGTTCCTTGCAGAGCCTCCTGCAGGAGCCATGAGCAATGACAGTCGTTCAGATTGCACCCGGTTCAGTTCCACTTGAATCAGCTGAATGGAGACTTTCTCCCCTAAGGTCATGCTGCTGATTTGAGTTTTCAACAGAATTTCAGTTGCTCTTTGCCTGCTCTCATTGCCACCCTGTCAGTGCAGGACAGATCAGAGCTGCTTATGAAACGGGCCATAGGCTTTGCCTCTGGGGGGGGATAATGAAGAGGAAGGGGTGTCCCTCTGCCTGTATCTGTATTGACACGGTATTGGTGTGGTGAACTTCAAATAGCGACAGCACAGCCAAATGAGTGAGTGGCCTGATAAAATAAGGGTGGTTTGCAAGGACTGATGAGTGTAGCTCAGGCTGGTGGTGGGTCCCTAAGCTGGCTGTGTCCAGACGTGTCACTGCCTTCTGTGGGAGGTGGAAACGCAGGGCTCCAATGAAACACAGATGCAGGGCCCAGAGCTGAGTGTTTCAAGGGACAGAGGGTACCAAAGCGCAGTGCTGGTTCTGCTGTGCGGGGCTGGAGCTGTCTGTGCAGACACTGACCCTTGGGGGAGGCAGCACTGAGCATCTCCTGGACCTTGTGGGGCTGTTCTGCAGTTGCTCGGTGCTGGGTTTGGTTGTGAGATGCAGGTCTGGACTTTGGCTTCCAATGGCTAAAGAACAACCGCGTGTTCTTGTTAACCCACCTCCAGCTCTGTGCCGGCATTCAGCTCAGGCAGAGGATGGGTCTGGTCCTGCAGCCCTGCCTCGTTCAGCAGCAGGACACGGTGATGGGCTGGCCTGGGTGCAGTGCTTCCTGCAGCTCCAGCAGCAAAGCTGCTCTCTCACAAGGGTTACAGAGACTGTATCGGTGAGGACACCCACCCAGGACAGCTCAGTGCAACTGCAGCTGCTTCCCCTGCTGGTCCCTTTCATAGCGAGGATGCTCAGGGACAGCAGGAGGTGGCAGACACCGCGGGCGTTCTGACACAAACACGGCTGAAACTGGGTAAGTGAAAGAGTGAGGAGGAAATGCCATGAGCAGAGACTGAAAGGAGCAGCGCCCTCCTCTGAAGGAGCTGGTGGCTGTGGCTGTGGCCCTGCAGGGCCTCCTGGCAGCAGTAGCGTTGGGTCCTTTCTTAACGTGTTTTACTTCATTAGCACCATGAGCTCCCTGGAAGCTGCCAGACCAGCTCCCCACACGAGGCAGGCACCAGTGAGCACCATGCTGAATGCATGTGTATTTATTGTAACACATTTCAGCACAAAGTCTAACACAAGCACAGGAGGGATGGGACAATCTGTACAGCATCCTCTGGACAACACAGACCTGCAGCCCCACGGGCTCTGCTGCAGTTCCAGAGGTGGCTGCAGTCACACAAAGACAGCTTTAACACAGTAACACATCTCACCAGTGGCTCAGTCTCTGACCTCCCCTCGGGCCTGGCTGGGTATATACAAGCATCACTAGACAGGATCACAGATGAACGTGCTGAACCATTCAGAGACTCCTTCAAAGAAGTTGTTTGCAGAAAACATTTGGTCTAAAAAATAACAATCTGAAGGCCACATTTTTCTTTGTAAATCCCATCCTACCCCCGGTCCTGCTCCTCAGCTCTGAGCCCAAGAGCAGCCTTTCCCTCCCTCCTTCCCTTGCTTTGCCACGTAAGGAGCCTGGTACCACTGAGGCCAGGCTCAGTGCTGTGGAATCATTGTGGTTCCTCAGCCCAGGCGAGGCCACCTCTGCCTCGCTCTGCTGCTGTTAACTTGCACTCAAGAGGTGGCAAAGCTCAGCCCATCACCTCTCTGGCTTATGAGATGAACAAAGAGCGTGTAAGAGCCCTGCTGAGAAAAGCAGAGTTTTACCTTTTGCTTAAGAGAGGGGCTGAGCCAGGAGTCCTATGGGTGGCATCAGAGCTGTCCCAATGAATCCCATCTGTTCCTGAAGCTATCACCCATGAGCTAAACCGCTGGGAGGCTGCACCCTGCAGCTACAAAGCTGCCAGGGACTTTAGTAGGAAGAGTACAGAGGAAAGCCATGGGAAGGACTCGTGTGCCAGCTTCACTCTCTGAAACCACACTGAGTACATGAAATCGAGGAGAAACCCCAGAAACTGCAGGACCATGAAGGGGTGGCTTAGGGGCGAGAGGAGGAAGAAGGGGCCTCTTTCAGTGTTTCTTGGTTGATTGCAACTGAATTTGCAAGAATTAAATAAAGAGCAAAATGAAGAAGTTGGGACAACCGTGTGTGCACCGCCAGCACAGAGCTACTGCGAGACCTTGTGGCTTGCACAGCTTCAACTGCCAGCTCTCTCTGGGTGCAACACTGCCCACGGGAAACGTAATGTTTCATTATCTTTGTATGTGTGGGTTAAACAGAAAAGGGCCAAAAGCAAAACCTGCAAAGAAGCAGAGCCGCAGTTCACTGAAGCAAGGTGGGAGTGCTGGCTTCTGGTCAGCGAACAGAAGGGAGAGGGCTCGGGTCAGAACACATCCTCGTGACTCTCGGCTGCAGTCTTGCCCCACAGCTTCACCCAAAGATGAATTACAGAGAAGCTGCTTTTCTCCTCGTTGTGCCCAGCACCCCCCTACAGCCAAAGCCACGTGAGAGGCCGGTGGAGGGAACCTGCCTCTCCCAGAAGCGGAGGTGGGAGCTGCACTCGCCTTCCAGTACCAACCAGGGAGAGGTCTGACTCCTTGGGATTCCCCAGCCTTCCATCCCACACGGACGTCTCTGTGCCATCCATACCTTCCCTGCCCCAGCCTGCACAGATCACACAGCCCGCGTCTCCGCTTCGATCTTCTGCTCCCCATGGAGGTTCTCCAGTTCCTGGACCTGGGCCATGTTCTGTCTGATGGCAATCTCTGGGCCCCCTCCATACAGCGTGCTTAAATAAATCCATGTCTCCTCAGAAATCTGCCCATAGTCAGCACCTGCAAGGGACAAGAGCAGTGATCAGCTGTGCACATGCACCACAACATGAGGATGAGGATGTCCTCTCCAGTCACCTCCCCTGCACATGGGGATTTGGTGCGGTTATGCTGCCTGAGAGTGACTTAAAACTGCTCCAAGCTGTCCTGGGAGGGACAAATGTGAGCGAAGCAGGAAGCAGAGGACTTTGCCATAAAGGTTACTGAGGAGGAGAAAAGCAGAAAGAGCTTCTTTGAGAGGTGAGATGCAAACGTAATCTGTGTGCTAGGCAGAAGAGCCCAGTGGGGACAGCACAAGCAATGTTATCTCACAAGCTGGATGACAGCAGATGCTGCAACACAAGATCAAAGCTACAGTGCAGAGGGGAATGGTGGAAGGGGCCTGGGGAGCAGCATCAGAAGAGGATGGGGACTGCAGACTTCACTAGAACAGGTCTCATCAGCACCCTGGTCATGCAGGAGCTCCCGGAGGAGAACTGAGGTGGCTCACTCAGGACAGTCAGCACTGGGTTGTGCAGAGAACTGTCATTCTCTGCAGCATCATCTTGCTCTGTGATCGCTCCACTACGGACACCCAGATCCAGAGGAACATTCTGGACCTTCAGGAACACCACAAGACAGCAAACACCAGCCTTACCCTGCTTAACTTGCACATGGCCACCTGCTTTTGTGAGTGCAATCTTGCTGTTGTCAATTGGTCCAGGAGGTTCTGCAAGAGGACAACAAACGTGTCAAAACCTCTCTGCTTCCCACAATGCCATCGACTGAACATCTCCTGAACTTGTGCTCTTGTTGGTTCTGCCCTGCCCTTGGGGACCTGCAGGCAGCCCAAGGGGCTGGTGTCTGAACTCGGTTCAGCTTCAAGTCACACCACTCAGTGCAGTGCTCACTGAGGACCTGGCAAACAGACCCATTTCTGTTCTACCTCTCACCCCACCACACTCCAGAGGTCTCTGGCATCTTACCGTTATCCTTCCCTTTGACAAAGGCTTCCCACTCACGGAACCACTGCATGCTGATACAGTAGATGACACTTGGGGACTCCTCTGCCTGGAAAGCTTTGTTCAGCTGGGAGAGCAGAGAACAGAGACATGCAGGAGGGATTTAGTCATGCCAGAGATCCGGGGAAGCCCTTTTCCTTAACTGTAAGGCTGCCTGCTGTTCTTCAGAAGGACCTCATGTAATCCCACCACCTTCCCCATAACCTGCTCCTGCTCACTCCAGCAGGCAGGAGACTAGGATGGTTTCAAGCTTGGTGTCTCCATACAGCCATGCACAGCATTAGTGTCCCAGCTGCCCTCCCTATGCTGCTAGCACTGGGGAACCCCATGGTCCATCTCCGCACCAAGCTGTAGATGATGGTCTGGAGAACATGGGCAGGAGTTTCCCACTCTCTGTGACAGGTCTGCACTTCCCACCTCTACCCTTTGGCATTGCTTCTGGATGCTTCTCATACCAACCTTGATAAAGGTGTCAATTTCAATTCTCCTGCGTTTGGCAAGTGCTTCAATCTCCACTTGGCAAATGGAGCACACGTAAAGATGGTTCACAGCAGGGCCACCCCCAAACCTGAGCACAAGAAGAGAGAGGAATAGGAAACTGCAGGAGAATGGAAACGCTTCCCAGCCCTGCATCCCACAGAGGTGGATGCTTACACTACTCCAGACACTGCTGAAGGAGGGAATACTGCCTTTACTCATCACATTGAGGGTCACAGTGTTGCTCTGGGACAATGCACTGATACAGCCCATTCGGTTTAGATTTGGAGGCTCTACCAAATACCAGTCCTTGCCAGTCCACACCAAGTACTGCACGCCTTTGAGGTGCCCTGGGAAAGCCTTTATGTCTTGGTCACTGCTAAGGTGTGAAACAAACCTCAGAACTCAGAAAGACTGAAACAGCCAAACCCACCTGTTGTAGAGATATTCCCACACGTTTTGGGGTAGGATCACAACCAGGTCATCGATGTAATGGTATTTATTAGGAGGGATCCCTGTGGAGGAAAGGCAAGAGGAAGAGTTAACCAGGGACTCATTATTGCTGGGTAAAGACACAAATAGAAGGTAGATCTTCCTTGCTGAAAACTGATTCCAGAAACTGCTTCCTTTGCTAATGGAAGACTAGAGTTTGTTAACTGTGGAGCTTTCTCAATTCATGGCCTCAATATCTAATCAAGCACTTCATTTCCAATAGGAGGTTTATAAACACGAGGGCTCCCCAGGGCAGATGAAGCAGCAGAACAGTAAAACAGTATCAGCTCTCCTCAACAGCCCATGCTCCATTCTCCAAACAAACACTGGAGGCCAATCTCACTGATAGGGTAACACAGTAAATGCTGCTTTATCTGCTTTCTACAGGTTTGTTTTTAAAAACAAAAGGAGAACTGAAAACTGCTCTTTCCCAGCACTACACATCCCTCTGGATCAGCAAGACAATGGGGGAATTGTCTCCCTGAGCAGGCTGGAGTTTCTGCCAAAGAAGCGGATCCTGCTGCAGTGTACACTGTGTTAGGATGACAGCTGGAGCTTTTTTCTTGCATTAATGCACCAGGGAGTAGAGCGGAGAGCTGCTATTCCCAGGTCCAGCAGCATTCCTTACCTCCATGAGAGCACAAGAAGGTATGGTTGGTGATTGGACCAGGCTCAGCAAAGGTATTGAATTTATTAAGCCACTCTCGGGAGATGTAGAACTGGAGTAAGCTGTGCTCCTTCATGCTGGCAAGGGACACGACTTTCTGACGCTCCCGCACAGCCTCTTCACTGCTTTTCCTTAAGTAAGGAGAGGAAAAGAAAATGAAGCAATTCCTGACACCTTAACAATTGCAAAATACATTTCTGGGTATCCTGTGACCAGCAAGGACTGCTGCAGGGGGGGCAGAGCTCACCTGTAGAACAAGACGTAGGCTTCTGCATTCTGTACCACAGTCTCATGGACTTCAGTGACATACTGGTCATCAAACTCATACCACTGGCCGTTGATTACGTTCTGGCAGTAAGCTATATAATGCCCACCTGGAACAGAGGAAGTGCAGCACTGCTGGGATTCAGAGCACACAGAGCAGTCAGGCCTGGGCTAATGTCAGCAACACAAACACAATTAGCTGCTGGCAGAGAATGGAGAGGGACAAAGAAGGCTTAATTCCTGTTCAGCCAAGCTTTGAGGAGCAGCATGGCCTGGCACTGTCACACTCATCTGTCTTCCATGGAAGGACCTCTCAGTGAGGCTGAACATCAGAAAAGGGTTTGAGCCAACCCAGTGGTGAGGACAGAATAGCTGCAGGGGATCTGTCAGAAGCTGCTCAGTTCACTTTTCAAAGGACAGAGGATGAGCAAGCCTGGGAATGGAAGGAGCAGACCTTGTACTGTCATGCATTCTAGAAGTGGTGTTGGCTCATCCTAGAACACACTCATCTCATTCCTATTCACATCTGTCTGCACTCACAGAAGGAGCACTTACTGCCTGCTGTGCCATGGTGACAGATGACTGACAGGAGATCATAGGTGGTGATCTGCGAGACACACTCCTTGGCTAGGAAGGGTCGCAGATCCAGCCCTTCCAAGGGGAAGGAGACATGACTGTTGATCTTGAAGGAATACATCACCTCGTGCCGGAATCGCTTCAAGTGGATGCAAAGAATCTAGAAGACCAAGCAGAGAGAACACCAAAGCGTGGGTTTGCCACGGGTATGCTGCTAAAACAGCACATCTCTGTCCAGCTGAGCTTTGCAGCAGTTCTTCACCTGGTGGTCATGAATCCTGCTGCCCCATCAGCCTCGTCTAGATACTGGACTTTGCCACCAAGGCAAACTGCTATTTCTGTTCCACTTGTTGCCTCACCCCCTCAGTGGCTGCTAAAAGAAAACTAGGAAACAAGGTGCTTTTTACTCACCTCTGGTAGCCTGAGGACTTTGCAGTACTTTACTCCATTCCGCAGCCTGAGGAAGGAAATGAGCTGTGAGAAATCTCTCAAGCAAAGGGATTCCAAAAGGTAAAGCTGAGTCTTGCTCACTTTCAAATCCAAGACAAATCCTGAATTCCACCAGCAGCCAACTCAGGCTCTTTGTAGCCTCCTTCCCAAATGAGGCACAGTATGAGCAGTTTCATATCCCTCTTTCTTTCCTCCCCCCCCACCACAGCCAGCACTTTTTACTCTGTGATCAGTGACCTCTCAAGACCAGAACTCTAGCATAAGGTAAGGCAGGTTTTACAAGCTACTCAGCAGCAGAAACAACCAGGCAGAGAGCACAGCAAAATGTCTGACAGTAGTAGAGAGACAGAAAGTTCCAAAAATACGGCATAATACAGATAATGCAAACTTACTTTTTACACCGTTCACAACTGTACATGTTGTCCCCTGTAGAGAAAGAGGAGAAAGCCATTATGCAGTTACTGACAGCACACAATGCTGATATGCCTACATTTCCACCCAGGGCAGAGAAACCAAGTTAAGCAACCTCTTGGGAAGCCAAGAGAAGAGATTAAGATGAGAAGAGATGAACACAAACACTCCTCTCAATAAGTGAAGGTGAGAATGCACTCAACTAGCAGAAACATACAATTGCCCATGAGCACAAACAAACACAGCAAATTGTTCGAGTCCTCTGGATTTCCCATCCCTGGAAAGCCTCAGTTCTGCTCAGAGACGCTGAACTGCCAACTTTTGGTAGGATTTTGAGGAGACCTACTCTGCCTCCAGAATGGCTGTGAAATACTTGTTTTGTGCCAACTTCACTAAAGAAAACTCACCCTTTAACTCATCTGCTGCAAAAAAGGCAGCAAGGCAATCCTCCAGTGTCACAACGGGACCCCAAAACCAGCTAGGGATACAGGAGACCACAAACCTGCGGAAGAGAGGGGATCAAGAGTTATACATAAAATAGCTGCACAAGAGATCTGAAGGTGTGTGACAGAACTAGAGGAACAGCAGAAAATGGTTTACATGAAAAGGCTAAAACCTCTCTGAGGTACTGCATATTGTGCTCCAAAATCTGGTTACAATTGACATGCTGCTGTAAAAGACACTTTATGGACAGCTGCCCCCAGCACTTTAGAGCAAGCCCCAGATAAAAGCTGTCCTGCACAGGAACACACCTCCGGATATACTCCATGATGAAGGCAATCCAGCCTTGGGAGGCATAGTTGTCCCCACATGTCCCTGTCTTAGCTGGCACATTTTGGTAGATGGCAGAGTGCAGCTTGGCCAAGTCCTCCTTCCCTGGGATTGGGAGTGACAGGTCCTGGAATGTCTCCACTGTCGTAGAGACCTGGAAATACCCAAAAGGAAGAAGTCTGTGTGTGTAATGGAGCTGAGACGTGACCTTCATAGCTTTTCTCACTGCTTGGATTTTGTTTAAGCTAGAAACCTGAGCTGGTGCTAAGGGCAACTCACTCTGGCCACTTACTCACTGCTGTTAGCAGGATGGCTTCTGTCATGGTTTTTGTAGCACTGGAATTAGTTTTCTAACATGAACGTGATACTGCAAGGCCTATTCAGTAACAGCAAATAGACCCCTACAGAGCAATACAGTTTCTTGGCATGGCAGGTTTCTCATACCTTCCCTGCCATCCACCTATCATCGTTGTAGCAGGCCTTCTGCATCCCTGAGTGTGTGGCAATAGGAGCACCACTTCCTAAGTAGAGACCTACAAACAAGAAGACTGTGCTCTGTGACTGACAGCCACCAGGAGACTCACTCTGTCACAGGTGAGGCACTGCACCAGGCTGAGAATGGAGCCATCAAAGATGTCCGAAATCACACTGCGGTAGCGAAGTTCTTTCTTCTTTTTCCCAGAAGCCTGCATCTGGGCTGAAAGACAAAGAAGCCCCATCATGAGCAACTCCTTTCCAGGCTCTTGTCTCAGCAGAGTCACGCAGCACAAGAACACAAGACAAGTGCTGCCCTGAGTGTTCAGACACCACTTGCATGCCAGTGAAACAGCAAAGCCCACTGTAAGCTAACATGAAGAACGTGAAGAACACTGCTTCTTTGTGTGGTACAAGAAAGGGGCAGGTAGGCAACTGAACCAACACAAACGTGCCAGCTCTCAGCAGGTAGAAATTGTCTTACTGGAAATCCTGTTGCCATCCTTTCACAAGTTTAGAAGCCTGGCCCTGCTTTTCTGAGGTCTGGAACATTTTGCTCTAAACTTTACACCTTGCATCCTCTCCCCACTCACCCGCCTGTGTCATTTGCCCTATGACATTTACCATGTGTTCCCTTTGTGTCTCACACTGGAGAGGACTCTCCACAGCAGGCACTGGCCAAACACAAAGTTTTGTTTAATAACAAACCCACTTCCTCATGCACACGTGCGTGAAGACAGAGTGCTTTTCATCTGACCAGAACATCTGTGGCTGTGCTGACCTCAGCCAAGGGGCTGTCACACAGTTGAAGAAAGAATGCCATTACCCAACAGCTGTGGGGCAGTGGTATAAGCACATGCCATTGTGCTTAGATGATGCAATGCCGAGGGATTTCAATTTGCAATTTGCCTGGGATGAAGAGACCAATTTGATAACAAGAGAAGCCAGGCTTCACTCTGAAGCCTAACAATGCTCCCAGCACTAGATTGACATCTGCAGTCTTAATTCTGTTATTGTGAGCCCAAGATGTCCAGGAGGCAGTATGCTTGTTCTCAATAACATCATCTTACAGTTCTGTGGCCCACATGATATGACACAAAGTCTGGCAGACAAATGTTTACACGTTTCCACGCTCCCCTAAAGGGACAGAACTTGTGCCTGGACTTCATAGCCATTTGATTCATAACACAGCATGCAGATGCAGACATGGAAATCATTTCAGCCTCCTATACAAAAGCATACTAGAACATCTGTTGTACCTAGAGCTTGACTTTAGCTGAAGGTTTACTGCAGTGTTTGCCTAGTACTATTTTAGAAAGCACTGATGTTTAGGGCAATCAGCACTTCTTACAACTGGTAACCAAGAATCATGATGGACTGTTTCTCTCTTCTGTAAATGAGCCCTTCCTCCTCTGCATGCTCCCCCCTTTGCCTCCTGGCATACACTCTACACTACCTTTCTTGAGAATGTAGGAAGGTCCAAGCCTGGCAGGACTGGAGCGAGGAGGACTGCTAGAGAGCTTGGAATGCATTTCATGATGGACTGGACTGCAGGGACGTGAGGAGCAGCGCACGTAGGCATCATTGTCAGGTTCTATTGGGAAAAATGGGGAGGAAGAAAAGCACTGGTGAAAACCCTGTTTATGAAAGGCAACCCTATTGCAATCAGTGTCTGCCCAGCTCTGTGTTCCGGCACAGAATCTTTCCCAGTACACACAGTTCAGTGTCTATTAACTATTCTGTTTGCACAGGTTGGCAGATTCAGCTCCCTCAGTGAATAGATACAAGTGTACACAGAGCTGTACTGAACAGTTAATAACTGCATATAAAAAAAACCCCAACCCACCATTTTTTCACACTTATGACTAATTAGGTTTTACAGCTTGCTCCTGTATCTATAATCCACATAAACAGCATTGCTGTCTTCAGTGCCAGTTGGCAGAGTAAGACTGGTATAAAAAAGCGCCGAAAGATCGACTGTGTTCAGTTTGAGGTGACTCCACACCTACGTCTTAACTGCTGCTCTTTTCCCCAAGACACAGAAATGCACAAGCTGTGTCTCTCTCCTTTTTACAAAGCCTTCAGCCCAGAAGATAACCTTCTTCCATGCCTTTTCCACAGCTAACATTTCCCCAGGCCAGCCTATCAGATAAAGTAATGTACACACACAAACCCTTTTCCTTAAATTAGGAAAGGTTTGGCAAAGGTATTTATCACAGTTATCACTGCCTTCAAGATGTTGTCTTTACTCAGCATGCTAGCCTAGCCAAGCACTTCTCTGGTTCACATATTACATTTTCTTACAGAAGCAATTGTGTACAAAGACAGAACTACTTCAGGGACACCAAGGAAAATCTTGGATGCAAAATCTCTTGAAACCCATAGAAGGAACAGTCAGTCGTGTTATGTGTTGTCTGCCACTGCACTGCAACACTGTCCCTGTACAGGGTGATAACATGTCTTCTCACAACTAACATGACTGGAAGAGGCATATACCTGGTGTCCTACATGGGCTGGCAGGACGGGGAGCTGGCAGCATCTCAGGAGAGACTCTGCCATCAACTGGCATCATAGTAGTATCAACATCTGCATCCTCATCCACCTGCTCTGAGTTGCTGCGCCGATGGCCACAGGAGAACTTTCTGTCTTTCATCCTCTCTTTCTCAGAGATCCCTCTGCCTGCTTCATCCTGGATCAACAACTCCGTCTCTGCCAGGGAGCTGCTGCCCATGCTCCCTGTGGTCCGACTCTGACCATCTCCTTCACCTCTGTCACTGCTTGAGTCACAGGAGAGGAACTCATCCTCCGAAGGACTTCGGTCACCCTCTCGTTTGTCGTCCTGGTCACTGGTATCCAAATCCCTTGTCTCTGCAAGAACTGGTTCCTTTAGCTCTTCATGAAGCTGATCCATCAGGCACCGCAGGAACTCTTGAGTGTCCTGAAAATCAGGAGTAATTCCATGTTAGTATCCATCCAGAAACGGGAGGGGCAAAGAGGAGATGGCTCCATTTACAGCCTCTTTAAATGCTGCCCATTGCCACCTCTGCAATATAAAGACACCCTGCTAAAGCAGAGGGAGTACCATGGGGATGTACCAAGAAGCCTGTCTGCTATGTAAATGTTTTTAATTCCTAAGTGATAGAAGGCCCAATTTTTATCTGGACATCTTCAGCTGAAAGACACTGAAAAGCCAGAGAGCGGCCACAGCATGTGAACAATAAGCTTATTTCCTGGTGTTTATCACTGGTAAGAGGCAAGAGACAAGGAGAAACCTACTGAAGACATCAGGCTACAGCCAGAACAGACTCCTACCCACAAAAAACAGATTTCATGATCACTGACTTCGGCTCATGGCAAACCATCTCAAGAGATTAAAATCTTTAATAAATAGGGAATAGAATCAGAAACCAATGACTGTACAATCTAGATGCAAGCTCCTACATTCATAATACATAGTAAAAGAGTTGACACGTTGGCTTCAAAGGACCTGCTGGAAAGCAACTTGATATTCTGACACCTCCAGAAAGTTAATTATGATGTTTCTATTATTTTATGGAAGTTTGGCTTTCAGCCTGCTCTTCCTTTCAACTTTATCTCTTTGCAGCTGAGTTTTCCAATCCAATGTACTTTACATCAAAGATAAATATAGAGGTTCTTTCATTAATCATCATTTTTATTCTCTGTTTTGATGTCCTGCCAGTGCCACAGCTTAGATGTACTGTCACTTCTCTTGTACATTTTCCAATCATAGTTTGATGTTTACATTTTATTCTGAAGAATAGACACAACAGAGAGACTGTTAAAAACTTACAAGAAAAAAGGATACTATATTTAAATAAGATTTGGTTTGCTCTAAGTCCCAGAAAACGAAGATAGAATGTTCATATCTTTAATTTTTTAGAACAGATTCATCAAGGTTTCTCAGCTCTGAATAAATACCTAACCCCCATATAGGATGTATCAACAGATCTTAAAGCCCTGTATAAAGAAGATGACCATCATAATTCCAGAGGTGAGAAAGTGCCGCAGGAAAATGCATTGATTTGGTATCAGCAAGTCAGAAGCAGAGTCTGATCTCCTAAATGCTGACACAGGATGGACATAAGCCAAGCTCAAACTCTTCCTCCACAAGCATCACTGCTTCTTCCACAAGGATCACAAGCATCACTGCTGGAGGAATCAAAATCCCACCACCTCTGGAATAATAGCATGGTTTTGAGGACCCACCTGCTGTGCATAGCCTCGGAACATGGGATTGACAAGTTTAATCCCATGGGATAGGCTGCTTGGAACAACATAACTTGGGCTGTATAGGTATGGAAAAGAGAAAGAAAAAAGAAGTTAGTTTGATTATCAGGCCTGGAGCCAGTTTGTCTAATAAGGCATAGAACAACATTTGGTAACTAATTAAAGAGGACCTGCAAAACCTGGGCATGTATTTCTCTTTGAGCTGGATGACATACAAATGAAGAGAGAGAGCACATCCACAGTCATTTCAGTCTGTCCTTCCAGAGACTCTTCTCTAGAGCATATTTAACTTAAAGCTCTGTCCTTTGTATCATCTCAAGTGATTCTTTCCAGAGCAGGGTTTTGCAATTAGTTACTTGGTTTGATTTGCAGCACAGCATCTGTCTCAACATCTAGGTGGGCTGACCACCCAGTAGAGGAGGTAAATCAAAACCAATATGAAAATGACACTGTATTGCTTCAAAGTCTACAGCTTTCTCTTCTGGAAAGCACAGATCACTTTTGCTCTGTATCTTACTTATCCCTTCTTAACAACTAACATGAAACAAACATGCAATGCCATTAAATGTCTTCCTTTTGTTTCAGTTGACAGCACAGAGCAGACATCTTCAGGTTTAAACACAGCTGTATTATTTTACAATGCCCTTTGAACTGGTCTAGAAGTTGAATCAATACAGAATGTTTCCCCAAGCATCACCTTGTATCTTCCACTCTTCAGCAGAAATCCCTGTATAACTTTTTTCTGTCCACAAATACCAGTCCCTCTGCTAATCAAGAGCACTGCAACTAGGTGCTGGTCAGTCCATGCAAAATGGACTTTCTTTTGCTCAGAAATGAGCAAAAGTATTCCCTTACTTTATCAATTTTTCTTCACTGCCAACAGGGAACTAACATAGCTATGAATCATAGAATAGCTAGGGTTAGAAAGGACCTTAAGATCCGACCCCTCTGCCTGCTCAGATCAAGTCAGGGAGTGACCACTCACCGTTTCTTATGCCAGACCTCAGACACCAGCTTTTGGTAACTTTTGCACAGTGCTGGTTTCTTATCCGTACGGACCAGTCCACCACATTCCAGAAAGAACTGTGTGAGAGGTGGGCTACAAGAAAAAAAGAGACTTCAGTGCACAGAAATTTCTTCTCTGCTTCTATGTAAGGTTTATCAAAACTTAAATGCATGCCTTTTGAAAGCGCGCTTAAGATACTGTTTTTAAATCAAGGGAAGAAGTGATTTTGGATGCAGACTGGACTTCTAACTTGAAACAAATGAAAAAGACTGATCTGAATCTGTTCCCAGGACAGGGAAGACATGCTGGAATTAGTTCTCAGCAGTATGGCTAAAGAATATTTGAGGATACGGGTGGTTAGACTGATACCACTGGGGAGAATAGAGATGTGACATGCCTTCCCATCTCTGTCACAACGGAAATGATGGATTTTTACTTCAAGCACTCCTTTGAACATGAGGCTTGTATGCAGCCACGGGTTGGCTATTCACTCACCTTCCTACCCTAAACCTTCTGCTGCCCTAAACAAACACTAATTCTTTCTGACTGTAGCCTGGCTGATTTCTCTTTGCAAGATTCATGAAGGTCTCAGATCATAGATGCCACTTCTGATGTTTAGTGAAGTCTAGTAAAGAACCTACTGAAAGGCCCTAACGCCTACCAGTTAGAGAGAGCCTGAAGTGCTGCATTCATGTAGCAGGAGTTCCCAAGATTTTTCATTCCAGTAAGGCCTAAAGCACAAACAAGAGAGGCATGAAACACTTTCCAGAAAAGCTGCTTTCTACATTCCTCCCCAAAGGAAAGGGAATTCAGCCCTTTCTAGACCATCTTTACAGTCTGCTCTTAGGAACCTCCCAGTGCAGGTCCTACAGATTGCAGTTACCCTCACAGCCCCTTCTTCAACTTGATGCAGTTACCTCTTGGTTTCAAATCATCATCCTCCGATTCAGATTCGCCTTCATCAGCCACTGCAATTGGAACAGCTTTCAGAGGATGAGCAGATAATGGTGATTCCTAGATTAAAGACAGAGGAATAGGCATCATGAGAGGCCTGCTCGGAGAGATGAGTTGTGAGAGATACTATCCTCCACATAAATCAAGCCAGCCTTTAAATATAATGCCTTCTGCAGAGAGAAGAACCAGTTGCACTGTCTGCCTTTCTCACTAATGCAAGACAGTGGAAATTGTACCATTACTGCTTCCAATACAGATGATAACAGAAGCATCAGGGATATGCAGCAGTGACGCAAGTACATGTGGTTTTGGTCTAACAGCTAAAACTTCCATGGGCTATGCATTGAAAATGAAGATGTGACAGAAGACAGAAACAGGATGCCTCAAAGAAAACACTCAGAAAGGTTAAGAAAAGGTGAAAATGCGTTATCAAGTCACCTGAAAGTCTCCTTGCTACTACTGTTCCCCTGGCTACAAGGAGCCACTTTCAGCACAGTACCTATTACAACAACAGCCTTGATGACAGCAGAAAACGGTTCATTTTCCAACAGGTAAATGAAAACCCTGTCAAGACTTCAACCCTGCCACGCTAGGAAAGACCCACCGGGTCAGTGAACTTTACTGGCGGTGACTGCGTGTGCGTTGTCAGCCGCTGGTCCAGGAACACCTCCTTCTCACAAGCATAACACCAGATGCGGAACGTGGTCAGATTCACTGTCAGGTTATGCTTTTTGGCCTACAAATTAAAAGGTGAAATAATGAATCTGGCTCAAGTTGAAGTACTGAACTACCAGACAAGGTAATGGAAAAAATCCAATTCTGTGTTAAGATGAACAATAGAGAAAACTCACCTGTGCATGAAGCGTGCTGTGGTCAGCAAAGGATTCCCCACAACCAACGTAAGGACAACCGATCTATTGAGAGAAAAGAGCAGAAGTATGATGGACACATCAAATTAGACCCTTCACAAAAAAACTCTGCAATTCCAATCTCACCAGCAGCTGCAGCTTCAGAATTGATCTTACCACTTTCCTAACCTGCTTTTTACTCAGGGCCTAGAATAGAACAAAAAACTGGAACTGTTTGATTTAAGAAAGAAAACCTGGAACGAGGTTTGCACCCACATACAGATTTCATTCCAAGGCAACTGCTCCAATGGGCAGCTCATCTGAGCAGTCTCAAATGTCTGGACGTTCTAGTGTAAAAATAAACTGCTCCTGCCCACTGGCATGTCCCTTGTCATTCCTTTCCACCTCACTGCCCTGAGCAACATCTGACGTCTCACACTTGCAGCCTCCCTTCACAGCTGCCAGCAGAGGCAGGACCTAGCCAAGGGGCAATGCTGGGCATTTTATTCATTCCTACTGAGACTACCAGAGGACAATGACCTCTGGGGAGTGAACTGTTACCTCTTGGCATATTTTGACAGTGTTAGTCTTTAATCTAGTTAGTCTTTTCCTTGGAAGCCATCAAAAAAACATTGGATAGTTCTATTGCAACCCCCCTCTTTGCTTCCTGTTCTTTTTGTTTTCCAGTGTTAATGATATTAACGAGAAGTCCCACCACATCACGCACACAAACAGCAAGCCATTTTTACCTGAAGACAAGCCCAGAGATTTGGTCCCACGGCTCCACAAGACTGGCAAGTTCCCTGCATATTCATGATAAAAGAAGGTTTGTTTGCTTGTTTGGTCTTCAAGTAACCTAGAGCTTCAGGAGTGGGAAGACAGGCCTGGCCAACCTGTAGCTCACAGGATTTCATTACTTAATGTATTTCCAATTAAATATAACACTTTGCAGCATTTTAGCTAAGTGACACATTTGAAGAGGATAAAATGACAGTGAGAAATAGATCAGGTGGGGTCAACAAAGAATTTATGGGATATGTGCAGGGTACATGAGCATCAAAAGGAAAGTTTCTGCCTCAACTCTGTGGAGACAAGCAGCATTTTCTTAGAAAAGTAAACATGCAAAGCCATGCAGAATAGCTAAAAGGGAAAGAACTGACAACCAGAACACCCTGTACCTTGGATTTGAGCAGCAGATCATCCCTGGTCACCTCTCCTATGGAATCCAGGTGAGGACAGATGTCTCTTATATCCCCCATTTTCACCAATGCTTGCTTGCAGGGGGAGTGTTTTCCTAAGACAAGAAAGGATAGTTCTTTTCAGATACAGGTTAGATTTGCTCTCAGAGATTGTAAGAAGATAAACTAGCATGATTTGTGTATTAGATATTATGATACCCATCTTTGAAGTTCAGAGATCAAAACAAATCTAAATCTGGAATCAGCCATATTAGCCAGCACAGTTCTGACCCACTGCTTAATGCCTGCATTGCGGTATCATAGATAAGAGAGGAGAAGGAAATACATGAATAAAGCTCATAATCTGTAAAAGGAGGAATGTTCAGAGGCGCAGGGAGCTGCTCAGTACCCAGGCATAGCTTCAGCAGCTCAGCTGTCAGGTATACAGATGGATTTGCTGTAGCCACAAAATGAAAGCAGCAGTACAGTGACCTACTGACCGCTCTCTTAACCTTAAACTCCCAGAATGTCTGGATCACAAAGCATCTCTGAACGATGCAGAGTCCTACAGCAATAAGTAAAAGCTCCCATTAACTCATACATGCTTTCCATACATAAATGTATATACGGACTATACCATGAATACTCCATGAACATGACTAGACTGATAAGCTACACTACCCCCCCAGAAACTGGGTGTGTTGAGCCAGTTCAGCAGGTAGGGTGAGAAAACCAATGCAAGGATCTGAACAGACAGGCAGAGGGAAAAGAGATAAATCTAATGAGCTTGTTTGCATTAAATTTAGATTAAAAGTAAAAGGGAGCAGCAGCCCAAGACACAAATATTTAGCCTGTGATGTCTAAGGGCTGATCTGAATCTATCATTTAGTTACTACACTACTTTATCAAGCATTAAAAATATGATGACTGTTGTAAACGAAGCTGAACAAGAAGGAATTAGATTTAAATGGTCTGTAACACAGACAACCAGTGTGCAGGACCTAAGGAGTTTATCATTTAATAGGTAGGTTTTGAACAGTGAGCCATATAACTCTCAAAGACTGTACAAAATGTACCAACTCAGAGGATTTCATAGCTGCAAGTTTATGAGCATGATAAACACTTTCATGGTGGTCCGTGGGTAGGTAAGACTTTAAATGTGTCTTGGTAACAAAAAATACAGTCAAAAGAGTTTGTGTTTCTTAAGCATAGTCTAAGTAACATCACTAATGTCTGTTAAAAAAAGAAGACAAGTGATACTAACAACACAGACCAGGCTCCAAAATATTACTACTGGCTGGAAATGAAGCAGATATGAAAAGCCCACGTCATTACAAAAAAAGTAAGTGGAAAACTCTGATGAACTTGACATTAACGACTCCAGCAGCAAGGTTACTACACTCTGTTGTTTTCCCATTTTGAGGACATTTTAAAGAATTCCCAGTGAATCACTGGCAGTACTGGGAAAGAGAAAAAAAGAAGAGAAAAACTGAATAAGCCATGTCAGTAACAGTTTGGGAGCTGAAAAGCTTGCCTAGCACCCTGCCTTGGCAGAAGATAAACCTCAAGATAATTTTGTGCCAATGTTTTCCCAACACTCTAGAATGGAATAAACTGAACTGGAAGAGCAAAGCAAAACTGGAGAGGGAAGAAATAATATTTGCATGCTGGAAAACACATTACTGGTTGTAACTAGGATCTCAATAAGCTGTGAAAAGATGTTTACACAAACAACAGCAATTTCATGCAGCTTCACAGAGAAGTATCTTGTTACACATGCTGATTTAAAAGACAAGTGACAGAAGCATGGTATCTTAGACTAACACATAAAATTGGGACACTTTCAGGCTCTGAGATCCTTCAAACTCAAACCCCCTTCCCAAATGCATCGGCTGGTCCAGTTGACAAAAGGAAAAAAGGTATCAATGCCATGTTTGCTATTTCACCTTCCTTGATTTCTTGTCCCTTTCCACGAAGAGGTTTCCCAGAAACCTCATGAACAAATTATTGGTTTAAAATTAATTCCAGATCTCTCAATCTTCACCATCTTAAGCTAACTGGGAAGTGGGTCTGGAGCTCATGGTGTTAAGTACAGTCTTGTGGATGTGGATGGTTTTAGTTCATTCCATGGGACATCCCCCTCCACTTGAAATTAAACCCTTTTAAATTTCCCAGCATTAGGATGCTGATCTTCCCACTTAGGGCTTCCCTTCCTGAACAAACCACGGAAAACCTCCTTTTTGCTTCCCAGACCTGACTGAATGCATCAGAAAAAGTTTTAGTCATAACTATTCAGAAGGAAGTATTCAATCCCTACCTTCCCTCAACTGTGCCCTAAGAGCTTTAGGTGGCACACACAGCTCTAATAATACTCAGGAAACTAGGAATCTCATAAAAGCACTGCCCAAAGTTTATCTGTGGTTTTCAAAATGTACTGTGTATGATGGGAAAAGAAGTTACCTTAAAACAAGTCTTTCAGCCTGTCTTTCTCAAGCACCACTGTGGAAGAAACAGTACATGAACATGTCAGAACAGTTCCACAGTAACTGCAATCTACTTTCAGTTGCTTAAACTGCTGCCAAACCCAGTGTCTACATGAACACATTTCTTGGTTTTTTTTTTTTGCTTAAATCAACTGGTTTTGTACCAAAGCTAGAGCCAGCTGTCAAGAATCTCAGATACATGCATCCTGATGCTCTGAGGAATAACTTAGTATGAATGAAAGAAAACTCAACACTGTTCATCCAACAACTGCCAGGTCTGCTCACTCATCTTGCAGAACCTACCAAGATAAAGGAATATTTGCAGTAGTTCTTAATGACATTTTATACTTGAAATACTGAAGAAAGAAATATTTACTCAGTTAACGTACTGACAAGGAAGAACCAGAAACCAGTAGCTTCTGACTCTGCTGAATGTTTGCACTGCATCACATATTGAAAACCCAAGCGTTTTATGTAGAACAGGCAAACGGGGCCAGGTTTTAACACAGATTTTTTACTAGAGATCACAGAAGGATGGCACACCTAGAGATTCAGCTTTTAAGAAAAAAACACCTTTGGGAACCGCCCCTTCGCTCTGCTACGTCACTCCTTAGCACAACAAACCCTAAAATACAAGTCCTCTCCTAACAACGCTACAGCTGTTAAATGTGAGTGAAGTTCAATAGAAAGATGCCTGCACGATAGATCGGGGTAGGACGAGTCACCGGCCGAGCCACCAGCCGCTTCGCAGGGTCCTGCTCCGAGGGTTGCGGGGACGCCGATGCCGCTGTCACCCCGGGACAGCCACCAGATCCCTGGGGCTGCACGGCAGCCCCGCTGTCCGGGCACCACAGGACCTCCGGGGGCCGGCCTAGAGCCCCCTCGGCCGCTGCTGCTGCATCATTCCCGGTGCGGCGCGGCCGCCCTCCCCACAACACTGCGTCCGAGGCGTGACAGGCCCCGAGGCCCAACCGCCCCCCGGCCCCTCTCACCTGCGGGATGCCCCGGGTGCCGCTGCCCCCGCCCCGCCGCGGGGCTGCGCTTCAGGCCGGATCACCGGGTAGGCCGCGCCCTGCTGC
>JASSUY010028129.1:0-56901 GCA_032466535.1 Forpus xanthops | reverse complement strand
TTCCCATTTCCCCGGGACTGGGGAAGAAAGAGGGGGGAGTGTGCAGAACTGTTTGAGGGGGGCCTCAAACCACGACACGGATACAGTCCAGAAGTTGTGCTGCATCTAAAAGGTCTGAGCATACCTGTCCATGAAAAATCTCATGAACCCCCAAGTTGGAAATTACTTTCCTGTGCCCTTTAAACATATACGGAGTTGAAAGACACCTGAAATGGCAAACCTGACAAAGCCAGAGGTAGTGCAGTTTACCCAAATGTTGTGCTAAGTGGAACCACCCCTGCCATTACCCTGCTGCAAGGCCTGGAATTGATGCAACTCTGAAACCTCCCTTCCAGGGAGGCAGTGGTGTTTCCATCCCACTGCCTGCCCCTGGGGCGTGTTGTGGAATTCTCATCTCCCCTGAGCCAACACACCCTGGCGAGAGATATAGTCAGGTTTTAAAGAACTGACGCCTTGTCTTACAGGAAATCGATGGAGCCTGTCCTCCTCAGTCACTTAGATAACCTGCTTATTCTTGGGATTTTTGTCTGAATGACACTCCTAAATCCCTCACTGAATCTAGCTGCCGCTGATTGGGGGTTTGCTATTTCACACTCGGTATTCCCGCACAGACTGGAAGAGAGGCTGGTCCCCATCAGGGGAGTCTCCAATGCCCGCTTCTCCCCCTCTCCTTCATCCTCCCAGCAAAGCCAAAAAGTTTCTGGGAGTGGCAGAGGTCAGGACAAACACTCCCTCACAGAGAAGTATTCTATGGAGCCGCAGCCCCCAGGCAGCTCCAGGCTTTCCTCCTGTCAGTGTTCGGAGCAGTGCTGAGCAGGACACAGTACACCAGAGTGGGTGGCACTGCCAGCAGTGGTCTCCAGCACTCCCTTCATCCCTCCCTGCTGGCTGTGCGGGCAGCTGGAGCCCAGCTGTCCCACACCAACCTTGAAAACAGGCAGTACAGCAAGCACTGAGCTTCGATTCAGACCACACAGGCAGTAATCTGGAAATGACACAGCTGTTTCTGGATCCAGCCCTTCAGTGGGAGAGAGAAAAAAATCCCTCTCCTTGGCCAGGCTCAGCCTCAACTTGGTGTTTGGCTTCATTGCATTCAACATGACAGCAAACATCCGACTGAATTCCTCATCCCATCTGGGCTGCTCCTGTGGTTTTCCCGTCCCAGCTGACATTTCCTTCCTCTCCCACTTTACAAGGAATTCTTATAATCCTTTCTGCATGTTTTTCAGAATTATCAAGAATTAACAAGCACCTGTCTCCGAACTCTGTCTGTAACTATCTTTCAGCTTAATAAACCCAGTGTTTCCAGCACCCAATTTAGGGGAAAGTTAAACAGAAACATGATATACCAGAAGCTTAAGGTATTACACAGGAATTACAAATGTTAAATGGGTAGGTAAGTCTGTAATTGACGGCAAGGCATATTCTCTTTGCTAATGCTCTGGGGATTATTTGAACATCTCAACCATCAGGAAACACTAAAGACATAATACTCAAAGTTTTTTCTCCTCTCTAGAGAAGAGCTGTGCTTTTCTAGACTGTATGCTAAAAACATACATAGAATGAGGATGAACTATTTTTTAAGATTGCTCTGAAAGCATATTTTGGTAATCCATCTGAAAATCTAGGATTTATATTTGGGGGGGGCAGAGGGGTTTGGAATGCTGCATAGTCTGAGCATCTGGAAGTTATATTTAGGGAGCTAATAGATATATGAACATACAGAAAACGTGTGCAACATGGCATCAGGGAATAGCCAATGACTAGAAAGGCTTCAGGAATTCAGCGCAGAAAAGAAAGGTGACTGTGGTTTCTAACTTGCAAGATGAGCAATAAGAATTTAGTGACCTGGATGTTCTTGAAACCATTATATGAGAATACAGACAAAATGAAAGATGCTTTGATCTACAGTTCCCATTTAAAAAACCCTAAAATTAGCTACAGCATATCTCAGATGCTGAGTGTATCTTATAGATGACTGAGCAGGTCTGTAATTAACAATTAACTTCAGTTCTTTGAGTGCAAAAGGACATGTGGTTGATTATCATCCAGACAACGGGACCAAAAATGCAGCACTGTCATGGATATACAGATGTAAAATGCTCCCTGCTAATTCTAGTTCAGTTATGCAGTGCAATATTTTGATACATTTCTCAATCTTGGAAAACACCATATTTAAGACCAGATTATGATATTAGAATACACTGGATAAAAGTGTTCTGGGAAACAAAAGCTAGCAGCAGGTGCTGAAGACACAGAGCAAAGCCCAGTATCAGAACCAGGAGCTCCCATTCATGCTCCTGCCCTTAAAGCAAGAATATTTTGGGAATCTTCTCAAACCATGGTTGCCTAATGGCTACAAAGTGATACTAGGCACACCCTGCTGTCCCATCTGACAAGCACCATTCAAATACCTGATGAGTTGGACAGCCTCTGAAAAGGTTCTCAGCAGGAAAAGCGGCTTGAAACAGCCTCAGCAGAGTCCTGGAGCAGCCCTCTGACAAGAACAGCCTGAGGGAAGGATTTAATTCCTTGTTATTAGGTAAAACTGTCATTTTTACTAGATTTTGTACCAAAAATAAAATAATACTGCTTTAGCAAAAGAGACAAAACATTGAGGTTTCAATTCAGTTTGCTCAGCTCAGTCCCATTAAATCGTACATAGTTGTTAAGAAAGGTTCACAACTCTTTAAGAGCAGAAATTGTACCTAGTTTATATTACCACTAGGTGGCCCAAAAATCAAAGAGAAAATACACCACTGCTCAATCTATGATGAGAATGAACACACATCATTTAGAGACTACTACGTGCTGTCTCGCAATTCCAAATTTTCAATAAATTGTCAAGCTTCCCCAGGTTGGTGGTAAATACTCCTCTAAGAGAGCAGAGCTGTCATGGCCTCAGATATATTACAGCTCTTAAAGAAAGACGTTGCTTGGGAATCTGTGGGAGAGCAACATCCAAATGAATAATTTGTATCTTTATTCTTCTTAAGATCAATTACTACTGAGTGAAGTCACCAGCTGACAAAGAGAAACAGAGGATGTTCAAAAGCCTCTAAAAGCAGCCTTAGCACCACATTATATTTTAATTTAACTTAACAAATCATCTGAACAAGTAACTTGTTTTGTTTCATAGTGATTACCTTTATTTATAACTGTTAGCAGTTACGACTTGCAGTCTAACTTTCTATTACATGTTGCTTTAGATTAAGGACAAAGCTTCCAAATCAAACTTGTCCTTACTTGAAAGTAACATACCGATAGGCAAGACTCCTGGGTATAGGTATATATCTGCAATCAATCAAACCTGCTGGCTTAACAGCACTTTGCTCTTTCCAGGTCAAGTAAAATAAATAGAAAGGACAGTTTCTATAGAACTTCAAGAGGCAGATTATGTTATCTGCTACCTTACAGTCAGCCATTATCCTACCACTGACTTATGAATTGCCTCCTACTGAAGATGATGGTAATGTTAAACAGGAGAGTGTCAGAGAGAGAGAGAGAGAGAGAAGGAGAGAGACATAGAAAGTATTTCTACTATTCGAATGCCTCAAATGTTGTATGCAGATCTCCCATTTCTCACATGAAGCAAGACAGGTTATGAACCACAATGAATACCTAGTCACAGTGGTCTTTGCATTTCCCACACAAATGAAACACTTGCACAGAACCTGTAATCTGGGCAGTTAAAATACACCTGGACAATAAGCATGCTTTCATGTGGTCATTCACTGATGAAGATTTTGGTATCCATTTGTGCTTATCTTAGTTGTAACTGAGAATTACTGATAGAGAGGATTCTCCCAGGGAATAATATGAAGGCTGATACCAGATTTCCACCTACACAGTCTTCTGTGGCACCTCTAAAAAAAAAGTACAGTATGTGCTCGTTTTGTCTGCCTTTCCTGTCTGACCAGGCATGCTCAAACTTAGGGCTCACCGCCACACCTTGGGCTTTGAAAAGAGAAAGATCCAGGTCCTTATGCAAAAGTGATGGAAGGAGCTTGCCTTTTCCTTCCTACAGAGAAAGACCTTCAGAAAGCAGCAATGCTGACATGCAGGAAACATCCAGAATAACACCCCTCCCCTATAGATGAGGGCATCTGTCTGTTAAATCAGATAGATAAACCTTTAAAATCTTCACAAGTGCCTCGCAAGTTGCCCTATAGGGACAACACCCTGCTTTCTAAACAAGCTGTCATCACGATGCACACCAGCTTTACTCCTCCCCAGGTTCAGAGGCATGGCATGCTCACATACTCTGGGTCCTAGAACAAAGCTTCTGCCAAAAAACATCCCAGATGTCTCTGAATACAGCACCCTACTTAGCAGCAGAGATTACCAGCGAAATGGTAGGAACGGCTCTTACTGCAGGGGTGCTGAGCCATCACCACAAATGCCAAAGCCTTTCTTTGGCATTTTTCTTTAAGAGTGAACTGCATCACTGCCAAAATACAATGGAACTTAAACTCCATGGTACAGCAAGCCCTGTACCAACCTCGTGAGAGGCACCTGCAGACCTTGCGCAAACATGTTATAACAGGGAATAAGTTGCAAGATGTAGCAATTTACTACAACAAGTAAAAAAAGCTCATAGATATTTATTTTTACTAGTGTTTAAGTGCCTTCTGCACTTGGTGGGGATGTCCCTGGCTGACCCCAGGTCCACAGAAACAGGCATAAGGCATCCTGGGCTAAAGACAAAAGGCACATGCAGGAGCATCATACATCCTCCACACAATGGCTCTATTTTGTTTTGTTTCCAGTGTATCCATCTAAAAACTCTTAACTTTTTCAGTAGTATCTTGATAACAAATAACATATGTTGTTCTTGTTTTGTAAGATATTGTTGTCTGGAACTTCCATTGTGTTAAATGCATGTACACACATTTTGGTTGTCCACCATCTGTTGGAACTGCTGCTGCTTGATGGCCCGTCTTGTTTCAATGCATTGCATAATAGTGCACTGCTATGCACC
The DNA here is from genome assembly GCA_032466535.1 of Forpus xanthops. Classification (NCBI taxonomy): domain Eukaryota; kingdom Metazoa; phylum Chordata; class Aves; order Psittaciformes; family Psittacidae; genus Forpus; species Forpus xanthops. The sequence continues at coordinate 51,920 of JASSUY010028129.1, read as the reverse complement.
ATGGGCCTAGTGCAGAGTCCACTTTAAGGTCCCTTGCCTGATTTTCAAAGCCCTCCATGTCTGCTTCTGCTACAATAACAAATGATTTGTTTTCTTTGTGGGGGAAAAAAAAACCCACCACATTATTTTGTTGCTCAGTGGGAGCAAAGTTGTGACCAGAAAAGGCTGAACATTCAGAGAAGCCAAAACAAGTCCAATACAAAGTAAAATAGCCACTACCTGCAATAAATCCAATCCAAATGGAATACAAAATGCTCTCACTACTGAAGTTGACTCCCAGCACCACCTATGGCACAGTAGGAACAAAAGGGCAAAGAAAGGGCTGGAGGATTAGTTTAGGCAAGGACAGTTTGAAGGCTTAGCTGGAATTAAGAGTTGCTGGGGTAAGTCATAACCTCCAGGATTTTATGTGATGACTGATTGATTTAGATCTGCTTCTGATAAGCTTCTTTGTGCCCTTCTCATAAGCATTAGAGGTAGATGCATGGGAAGGAAATATCCTGCCATAGACCTGACTCATCTGAGAAAGAAAAGTGCTTTAGCTGATGGCTCCTCAGCCTGGTATCAAACCGATCAGAGTTTCCCACGTTCAGCTGCCTGTCCTGCCAGCGGTGCCGGCAGCCGGCACACTGGGGGATGTACAGGCGCGCATCTGTTCTGCAGGAAGGGACAGAGTGCACTGATGCAGTCCTCAATGCCCTCCCACTCTGACGAAGGGGAGTGAATGCATATTCAGCAGCAAAGAGTGAGAAAAAGGTACGGGAAAATACAGTTCATGACTGACAATCAGGGTTGTTTTTTCTTGTTTCAAAGAGAAAGAGCAAGCAGGCATTTATGATCTTGACTTTCTGAAGAGGGGAATGTCTGTTCCTACAGTGCCACCTTCAGTTCTTTCTTGCTTATTGTCTCAATTTTACTTAATCTCTCAATTTTCTAACAAGTACTACTATTTGTTTTAGTGAAAGACTAGGCAAAAGCATTTGGGTGCATTTCTCTTTGGTAGTAACTTGTATCATTAGAACACGACACTCTTCAGATCCAGGAGGTAATTCTTGAACATTTCTCAACAGTGTTAATTGTCTCTCTTGCACATTCTGGACTGACGAGGCAATCAGTTTGCTGAAAAGGTAATGGGCAAGTAGGAGTAGGGAGGGGTACATCGAGCTGGTTTGTTGCTAAGAAGGCGAGTTTTTTTCCCAAACAAATCTGGTAGGTTGGTGTATGCTGTACATAAGATATGGATCTGAATGTCTATTGGGATAATAAGAATGAGCATAAGCAATGACAAATACAGGGTCTTCTGTCAGAGAATCAAACAACAGTTATAAAACAATTATGACAAGAATAAAATCATGTCGGTTACACTGGCAAAGTCATCTGCACCTTGACCATCCTCTGAATAAACATCCTCTGTACTAATGAATTTTACACCCATACAATTCAGTGTAAGTATAGTATTGTTTGGTTAACAAAAGCAGAAATAGAATCTACAAGGAATGTCAAATGCATATTATTAATTTCTGTAATACAAGCCTTTTTTTATATGGGGATATCTAATCAATAATCAATAGCTATTTTAAGTCAAAGAAGTACCACATTAACCTTTCCAGGATATAAATCTATCGTCACAATCTTCTCCACATCACATGCTACAAAGACAATCTGCAATAACTTCTCATAAGACAGATTTTCTTCATTGAAGTTCATTAAAATACCACAGGCACATTTACATCAGCACCTGTACTGTGCTCACAGGGTCTTGTCCCTTGGTGTTGAAGTTGATATTGCATGATCACTGGCACCACGCTAATTAAAACACTAATTTCAGTATCCTTGCGTGAGTCCTGCCCAAAGTGTTTATCACTTGACAGCACACATTCTATGGTTCAATTCCATAAGGAAGCTGTAAAGATCCAGTTGCAGCACAGATAAAGGAAGGGTCTCACCTTTCCCATCTCGCAGGGGGTGTGTATGCTGCCAAGTGTGGGTGCTGAGTGCCTCTGCTGTAACAAAAGTCCAGGGAGAGCCTGAGCCTGAGATGAGCACAGCAAGAGGGAAAGTACTGGTTGCTGCCCATCCTGGCCCCAGGGAATCCAGTGGGGTCTTAGCCAGTAGGGCTTTGCTTGCTTCAAACTTAGGCAAGCTCTGTTGAAGCACTGAGACTGTCTCGGAATACCGAGGTCCAGGTAAGTGAAAGAAAGGCTCTTTCCCTGCTTTTACTACTGGCAATCATGAACTGAGAGAAGCAGGGCCACTTAGGTAAAGCTACATGGTAGGTCACATAGAAAGCATTTCCCTTGCTGATAGTGCCAAAAGCACTGTAAGATAGGAGATCCCAAGAACACTTTGTGCTGCTTTGTATTAAAACATCTGGGCTATTTGGGAAGTATGGTAAAGGCCTGAAATGTGCATCTAAACTCCAGCTTGGAATGCCTTCCTGGATCTGTCTCTGGGAACAATCACAGAATCATAGAATGGCTTGGGTTAGAAGAGACCTTAAGATCATGTAGCTCCAAACCCCCTGCCACGGGGCAGGGATACCTTCCACTAGACCAGGTTGCTCAAAGCTCTATCCAGCCTGGCCTTGAACGCTTCCAGGGCTGGGTCAATCTGATAAAGCAGTACACATATGGCCAGTGAGACCATAATTTCAAACTTCATGTAGGTGTTTTTTTTCCTAGCTAATAAATTAATGTCTTAGTTGTCTCCTGCCTTGAAACTAGCATAGTTATGTGAATGTACAAAATGAAGGTGGCACACTATAATTTCTATTTACTAGCATTTTATGCCTGCACTACCCAACATAAGTGGTTGAAAAAGGTTTCTGTTGCTGTTAATTCAAACCTTAATGCAACTGCATTAAAGCCAGCTTCTTCTAATGGACTGAAACACTGAAGTATTTATTTTAACTTAAAATATTTAGAAGCTCAATGAAGAAATGGAAGCACTTCCCCTCAATGTGGCACTTACTATCACAAGACCTGCTGATGCTTGGTTGTTTTCTTCAAGCAGCAAAAGCCAAGGCACCAGGTGAGATAGCCCCAACACACATCTGTAATCCCTGTATTTCAATCCCTATCATAGTTTCTCAAGTGCACTGTTATATCCCATTGCGCTGAAAGGAAATTACTTCACATGGATTGTACTGATGATTGCATGAAAAAGTTATGGTTTTTTGCCTGCCAATAAAGCAGGACTCTCCCATGACTGCTACCAGTATGTTCCACACTCGGGGTGCGGCTCCTGAAAAGTGCTTCTATCACCTGCTTCCAGAGGAGTGACCTTTCTCTTCATTTGCCCCTCTATATCATAAAATAGAACAGACTTTTTCTTTGTTTTCATCTCCAAAGTATGTCATCAAAACAGCCACATATTTACCATGGAAGAGAAGATCTGTTCTAATATTTTTATCTAAAACATCAGATTAACTATTTTAAGACCACATTTAGAAAAGGGACTAAAGTGTCTGCAATAGCTGCTTTAAGGCTCTCTCATTGATAATTTCTCTTTGCACTTCTTCTGCCAAGTACATTCTGAACTCTGCAGTACAAAACCCCTGCCTGCTAACTGACACAGCATTTGTGTTTCAGATTAATATCCTCCCAGGCATCTTTCTGACAATACACTAATGAGCCAACCAGAACAGCTTTGCCTCAGAGGAAAGTAATAAAACATGAATTGGAGAGCCAGGCTATAAACAAGAAATTACTCAGATTGTATAGCTAGTCTGTCACAGTATTAGTGAAGTGCATCCATTTCCTGCTGGAGTCATTTATCTACCTTCAACCCAGCCCACTCGCATCTTGGAACAGTGACTCTGTCTCTCAGTAATACCTTATAGGTTTTCACATTTTCTGTGATTCTAACATTTTCTGAGATTATATATTTCAATACTATCTCATGCTGACAAATCTAGAAGGAAAAAAAAATCTATCTACACTACTTTGGGAAAGGTGGAAATGCCATATTTGGGGGTTAAAAACCATATCAGACAAATACAGTGGATCTGACCCAATGGATGCAGCACCCATGTACCACACAGATGGTCCAAACATGAGCTGTGAACCCCACATGTGCCCAGTCCCCCAGTCCACGCACACTACTGACAGGCAGCCCCTGCCTGTGCACGTTTAGGGGTAGATTAAACTAGGCTACTGTACCTCGCACATACCAGCTGCCTGTGGGGAGACCCACCGTCACTAACAGCTTTTACATTAATGTTGAGAGGGCTTTGGAAAGGGTTGCACCAGTGAAGAGGCACAGGCTTGCTGCTATCAGCTGATGCACTGTGTCCTGTGGCACAACACTACAGAAGTTCTGATCCACTGCTCAAAAATGTCCTTTCTGACCTCCGCTCTTCTCAATAGAGTAACCAAAAGAATTATCATTACATAGTGCCTGACTGATAGCATACTTGATGTGATCTGCTCACAGTTCTTTTTCAGATGTACAGCTTCTGTCCCCATTTCAATATTTGCTACCGAAAAAGGAATGTCTGCTATTAGCTCCAAAGAACTAAACTGATCATCTGAAGCAGGTTGGTTGCTTGGGATTTTTTTCTTTTCTTGGGGGGTGGGAAGGTGTCATGGTCTAAGCCCAGCAGTAACTCATGCAGTCACTCACTCTCCCTCCTTCCTCCACACACTCCCCCCCCCCCTCCCATCCCAGAGGGATGAGGAGAATTGAAAGAATGTAATTCCCATGGGTTGAGAGAAGAACAGTCCAGTAACTAAGGCAGAACACGGCTGCTACCTCCAATAATAATAAGGACAAGGGAAATAACAAGAGAAGAGAATACAACCACTCACCACCCACCAACTGAAACCCAGCCAGACAGTACAGTGATCTAGCTGTCCCCAGATTATATAGTGGACATGATGTGCTGTGGTATGGAATACCTCTTTGGTCAGGTTGGGTCAGGTGTTCTGTCCCTGCTTCCTCCCAGCTTCCCCTCCTCCCTGGCAGAGCATGAGACTCAGAAAGTCCCTGATCAGACTAAACACTTGAACAGTAACTAAAAACATTGGCGCTATCAGCACTGTTCCCAGGCCAAAAGTCAAAAACACAGCAGTGCACCAGCTACTAAGAAAGAGAAAAATGACTGCTGCTGCTGAGCCCAGGACAGAAGGTTAGGACATGGTGGGAGAACAGAAGCCAAATGTTATTTCCTTAATTCCTCAGTGAAAAGCAAAGTGAGCAAAGTGAGCACAGGCAAATCCATTTAAGCACAAAGGCAAGGCACCCTAGGAGAGCACGAATCAGAGCTTATGTAAGAGGCACTACACACCTCATTACGGAATTCAAAATATTTGACAAGGCAAAGCCTGTCGAGAGCTGTAAATAAAGCATGAAGGTAGGCGCTCCGGGGCAAAAAATGAGAACATGCAGATACCAAAAAGATAAAAAGGTGAGTTTAAGCTCCTTCATCTAAAGTCTTTAAAAACACTCTAAAGGTCTTGAGGTTTTTCAGTGACATCCTGTTCCTTCAGCAGAGCAAGTGACAAGCACAGGGCAAACCTGATTGCTCAGTGTAAAAAACACACTGCAGTAGAACAATTACATCGGTATGCTAAGTGTCATTGTGGAACATAAAGCTATCTGGCTGGTGTTTAAATGAGTGCAAGAAGAATTTATTAGCATTTTTATGGAGATTAAACCTGTTCTTGTTTTATAATTTAGCAGCAAGGTGATATTGATACACAAGGATCTGATGAGTGGAAGTGTCTCATCGCTGAATCTCGTTTGTGTAAGGCTGCTATATAAGGCTATGCTGTCCTTACTCCTGTGAGCAGGTCTGCTCACTTTGATGGGATAGCAAAGGTCTACATCTCTTCAGCTTTTATACAAAGCTCACAAAACACAGCAGTACACTCAAGAATAGCACACTTATACCCTTGCTACAGGCTGGTGTTGCCATTCTCAAAGACATCACAAACAATTTCTAATCTCACAAAATGCAATTGAAGCTGATTTTTGGCAGAGAATAGCTGAAAACTCAGCTCAAGGGCACTTTTTGAAGATGAAGGGTTCAACAAACTCCCCTGGCTTGCAAAATTCAAACCTGCTGCAATATAATATGAGCATCAAAATTTAAGTACTGGCAAGGAACAAATAACTGATGAGACTGCCTGTCATTACTGGTAGAGAAAATAGTCCAAATCTTTCCTTGTAGTAGAGCTTTCAATTTTCATTTTTTAAATGTGCATGTTTGTCCAGCAGAACATAATTTAGCATTCAATTTGTATACCAATCACAGATAACAGATCACTAGTGATAAAACAGCACCGTGTAAGATACCACGCATATTTGCCTTATTGCAGCAATTTTACATTACATTCACCTAGCTAATACATTGGGAGTATTAGCAATCTAGTATTTCTCCTGTTTTGTTCAGGATATAGGAGAATGAAATGAGTGCATACTGCAGAGATTGCTTTGTCCTCCTCTCAAGGCAAAAGAATCATCATAAAAAGTCTCATCCCATGATGGGGTTAGAAGGCCACATAGCAAGGGGAGAAGGTTTCCCCAAAAAGACACTTTCTCAGGCTTCAGCAGCAATTACATGCAAAAGGCTTCACTATAGTTTAGGCATGTAACAGCTGGCAGTTTAGAAGGGGGGGACTATCTCTTTCTTCCCTCCTATACCACCACCTACAGTCAAGCTTTGCCATGAGACTGCATACGGTATTTCTCTTGGGGCAGAGCATCAGATATATCAGCTCCACAAATTGTAACAATTCTAAAAATCAGCCACATATGCAGTATTTGTGTAAGAGCCCAAAGACACAAAGCTGAATCTGCAAGTCATTCCCTGTGGGCAGCCAGACACCCTTCTCCTGGTTAGGCATTATTCCCCCTCAGGCTTTGAAGACCAGAGCTTCCAGTCCCAGGGCCTCATACACAGCATTCAAGGGCAGATACATTACATCTTTGCACCGTTGGCATAACCACCTCCTCTCATTTGCTATGAGTTCCGTTCCTAAATGGTTTTCTGACTCAATTTGCCTTTGACTCTTGACAGCTATTGAATTGATGCCTTCAGAAAACTATCCACAATAATTCATATGCCTCTTTCTAAGCAGTACTAGGGAATTAAATCCCTTACTGACTATGCTTATACTTAGAGGTATAGTTTTATTCTTGTATGCATTACCTTATAATTATTGACATTGAATTTCATGTGCCATTTCATTAATCAGTCAGCTCTGCAAATCTGCTCAGCTAATTCAAGAGCAGACTATTCTAAGAAAATATTCTGGTTTATCATCCACATTACTGTCACTCATTTCATTATTCATATCTTCTTGCCATATCCTTTATGTCTCAAATGGCATAATCGTAAGCCCAAATCCAGGCAATAAGCCACAAATAACCTCCTATTTGATCCAACATACAGTCAAGAAAAACCTAAACATGAAGCAGTCTCTGTTAGAGTCCTCCCCTAAAAGCTGTATGTCCTAACTACTCCCCCACTTTATGCACTACACCTTCATGATGTGCCTTCATGCAGGCTGTGAAACTGTCCTTCTCTTCTGGGTGTGGTGTAAAATGGGGGAGGACAATGAGTTGAGCTGAGGATCAGAGTTCTCATCATCATACATTAAAACCACACCCATGAATCTTCCTACCAGCAGCATCTGAGACAGTGGCAAACCTGGCCCAGGACAGATGCATAGCATCAGTGAAAGAGAGATGAGTGTGAAAGAGAGGGGAGTACATCACTCTGGCTGTCCCTGTGTCTCTATGCTTAGGGATCTCTTTGGTATCAGGTCCTTGTTTTGTTGTCTTCATCTGTTGGTGAAAACAAGGATCCATGGCAAGAGCCTTCTTATGAATGGGAAAGTTGCTCTTTCAATATCCCACTGTTTTTCAATTGCTTCTACCAATGCCCTTGGTATGGATGTCAGACTTAGTCTGTAATTTTCAGATTATTCTTCAAGCCCTTTTTTAAAGACTAGTGACCCATTTGCATCCTTCTACTTTTTCATCAGGAAGTCCTTTAAGGAGTAACTCAAATAGAACTGTTGTGGTTCCATAGTTTCGTACCAGAATACTTCTGCATGAATTTGTTCTGCTCTTGAGAATTGGTGAGGTTCAGTTTACTGGTTTATTCTGATCAGAATTTCTCATACTCATCTCTTACAAAAAATAACCCCAGTGGGAGCCTCACTGACCTCTTCTGTAACCAGCACTATCAGAAACACATCATTTAGCTCTGCTCCATGGTCCTGTCTTCACAGAATGCCTTTTCTACGCCTTTATCACATACTGGCCTGGTTGACTTTCTGGTCAGCTTCCTCCTTTTATGTTTTGGAAAAGGTTTTATAGAAGCTTTTGCACCCTTATCAGGTTGCCTCTCTAAACCATCTCTGGTAGTGTGGCACTCGCTACAGTTTATGATCTTTCCTATTTTCGTTGTTTCCACTTTTTTTAAAGATGCTTTGGGTATCATTTATTAGTTCCCACTGTCTTGATGTTTGACCACGCCAATGTTTTGTTTTCCTTTCAGCCCTTTAAAAGATCTTCTCTGGTAGGTGGTATATATTTTCTCCATGCTCCTAAAATAGTGTTCTGAAGCAGTGTCCATGCTGCCAACACACATTTTCCTGGTTAATTTAATCTTCTGGTTTTCTACATGCTATCTCACTGATTTATTGCAGCTCTGCTTTCCAAAAATCCTGTCAGCTGCACATATCATCTCAGATTTTTGTTGTTCAAGAATAGAAAAGCTACTCTCACTTGAAATACCATCTTCTCTTGGGAATGACCCCAGCAACATGGGCTGTTATGAGAGGATTATTGTGAAGTCAATGGACTAGCATGAGAAAGGGCTTTGAGGAGCAGAACCCTGTAAACTTTAAGCCAAGTAGAAAAATAAGATTTTTTTTTTTTTATATTGCTCTTTTGTGCCCTTGTTGCCTGCCTACCTTCTGCTTGATTTTGGGTATTTACACTCCAGAATAATCATCTGCATCTAAATGGCATAAATTAGACATAGCCTTGTTATCCAACCTTATGGAATATTCATTCTTCAAGGAATTGTAATTAAAAAATTGTTACATCAAAGAAAGAAATTTGTAATTAAGAATGAAATTTAACCTCCTTTTAAAGAGTAAATCTGCTTTCCATATACTTATGAAAGTTGTGTCTACTACGCACACCCTGAATTGCTTTTCTCAAATAGCTATTTAAATAGCTGCATTAATTATCATCTCCTCAGGATTCAAAAACTTGCTGTGGACTGGAAGAGAAGGTTTAGTCAGGCCACTCTTTCACTCCCATGACTCTTTTCCTAGCCTGCATGAAGGCAACTGCCATCTGAGCTGTTGTACAAATAGAAGGTAGCAACATCCTACAGAAGAATATGAGTCATAGAAGTATTCATTTTTGTCTGTTGGGTTCTGACTGTAGTAACCATACTTGTCAAAGGTAAAACACAATTTTTATCTCCCAAGTCTGAGAGAGTGAGTGGCTGAGCATATATGTGAAGCCTCATGCCCTGATGTCCCAGGTGACTGTAGTGGGAAGGAGGTGAGATGCAGCTCAGGCCCCCTTTGGCACATGGACTTCATCGCCTTCCAGTGGAAATCCAGACTTTGCAGAGGGATGATTCACACTTGTATCTCCATTCGCTGGGATGCTTGGACATGCTGGGGCATACAGGTAGTCCCAGGAAATACAAGATCTCCTCAGGTACCAGGCTTTTGACCTAAACTGAGCACATAATCAAAGATAGGTTGTGGCTGCTCTACTTCATTTCACAGTACTACAGCACAGACTGGGAACATCACTCACCCAGTGCACCACAAAAGAAGCCCAACATTCTGATCCACCATCTTGCTCCCAGCACGGGGCACATGTCCCTGTGGGGAGATCAGAGGTCATGCCAGCAGCTAGAGGACACCCAGAGAACCTTTGTGTTCTGAGTGGTCCTGAATGAGGAGACACACTGCCTCCTCCATGTCAATAAATCCTACATATGTGAACCCTTGTGCAAACTCCTGATTTTCTTCTTACTTTGGTGTAATTATAATTTGTCTGAAATCAGAGAAAGCAGAAAGAGATAAGCCAGAAGAACTCAAAAAGGACTTTACCTTTATAAACCTTAATTGACCTTTCCTCCATGCAGATAATGGCTCCTGTGGGCTTTGTGGCATGTTGTTGGTTTGGAGGTTTTTGGGGAGCTGTCCTTCATGGTGGTCTTCTCTTATGGTTTCTGCAGAAGCAGAGTCAAATCCTGTATGCTGGCTCCTGTTTTCCTTCAGAAAACAAAATCTGAAACAGCAGCCAATGCCTCACTGACCATGAACAGCAACCAGCAAATTCCTCTTCTTCTTTCAACATTAACATGTCCAAACCAGAGCAACCACCACAAAAGCAAATACATAGGTCTAACTGCATAGAAGAGGTCTGTTTCTTTTTTCCTAGGTGTGTTAAGGTGGCTCACATTAACCAGATGTATGACTCCCATCAGCTGCAACACGACTGATTTTCAGGTGTTTAAGCCAGGTTCCCAAGTATTCCCATGATACTGCACAACAGTTTGCAATGACACCTGCAATTCGAAAAGGAAGTGGTTTTAGCTGCTCACAATGCAATATCAAGACCATGCCAAAGGACGTTACAGAAAACATCACTGCAATCCTGCAATGCCCTCATGTTCCTCTCATGAAGGTTTTAGGGTTTTTCTGCTGAAATTTATCTCATATTTCTGCAGAGATAAAAATGGGAGACAGCATTACCAGGAGCTGGTGATTTTGTGCTGTTTAAGATCTAAGTAGAGACAAAAATAAAAGTTTATGATTTAAGCATCAGGTCGACCTTTACAACTGAGTCCTTAATGCAGCACTAAAATGACTCTATTGGGGAAGAAAAAAAAAAGCCATTATCATGGAATTGAAGAGGTCTGATCTCTCACAATGTACAAGTGACAGAAGTTTAATCCTGGATGTAATTCAAACAAGAATGAATAGCACAAATTGCCAAGCAAAGCTCATAAAACAAGGTTGAGTAAGAAGCCTAGCAACCATGAGCTGTTTTAACATGTTTATCCTGCAAATTTCCACAGCAACTGTATTTACCCCACTAATAAAAGTATTAGGTATGCCCTGAGAAGATACTTCTAATCACATTTTCATGGTCATGCTGCAGGTAGACTGTCAGGTGGTTTTAAGATCAAGCTGGTTTTGCACTTCAGATCTAAATGACTATGGGAATGACAAACCATACAATTACACCACTGTGGCCCTACCTTTTCCAGAACCAAACCAGTTGCACATCAGGTCATATGTTCAAAGGCTGTAAATATGAATCTCAGTAAGCAATTCACACAATTCAAAATTCAATAGAAAAGAATTACCTTGTGCTCAAAACTTAAATGTATGTCACAACAAGTTGAAATGTAGTATTTCTGTTTAGAAATTTCACCCAACTTTTGCTTTCTGTGGACACCCAGTGCTTCACTAGCTCTGGCAGGAGTTTTGAATACAAAATATAAGTAACAAATTATGACAGAAAACCTAGCAGAGAAAAAGAAAATGAAAAGTCAGTCTGCGTACAATTTCTTCACTATCTAGAATAGCAAAAGCAGCCCTTTAACACCTCATCTGATTATCTGACCATGATGTTGTATAGAACTGGTCTATGCAAATAAATATTCGGTATTTATGTTTCTTTGCAATTTGGCATTTTCTGGGATATTTGCAGCACTTCTGGAGAACAAGGATATTTATTCCGCATGTGTACTTGTGATTATATTATTTTGAAACTTTATACAGTTATCCTATATTTGCCTTTCCTTTCTCACCCAGCTTACTCCTCACTAAATGAATAAGGGAAGAGAAATATGCCCACAGAGTTTTATTCTAAAGACATCTTCACAAAGGAGATCTTGCATATGTTTCTTCATCTAGCTGAGTACAGCTTTTTCTGCTGATGAAAAATCCCTTAATTGACTTCATTCAAATCACCCCAGGTGGGTGATTAAAAGATTGATTAGGGATTTGTCCCCTGCCTGTCAAGTCTGACTGCAGCTCACTTAGATTAATAGTGTATCTCTCCCTGAGCTTGAAATGATAATGCACTGCTTGATTGACTGAAGTGTCCCTGGGTCAAATCAAATAGGACAAATGGATGGTACAGGACATCTCCTTGGTTGACATACAACATTAGCTACTTTTCAAAGCACAACATATTTATCTTATCTTTACTGCCCTATAGCATTCCATGACCACTGAATCAGAGAAAGGATATCTCTTTAGAAGTGGGGAAATGAGAAAGAAAGAAAGAAAGTATTCCACAAAAACATTAGTTTATTAACACTTGCTTACCCTCCCAAAACCAATTTTCTTCTGGAAAGATTTTTCTCTAAAATGTCTAAATTTTCTAAATTTCTAAATTCTAAATTTTCTAAATTTCTAAATTTTGTTTCTCTAAAGATTTTTTCTGCCCTTCCCATGCAAGTTTAGCATCTTTAACTAGCAGTTTCTGTCAGGACCTCATGCAAGGTCATAACCTTGCACACCCTTGTGTTCATCTAAACCTTTCTGGGAATAACATATTTGAAACTAATGTTGTTCCTTTATTGCCAAGAATCCAAAACAGGATATTGCAACAGCAGAGAAGGTAGAAGGTTGGTGGGATTAATCTGAGCAGAGTGTTTCAAAGGCCTTCCCCCAGGAGGAGATTTCCACCTATCTGGTATCTACCTTCTGAGGTAAGGCAATATGATGCCTGTTCCCCAAATGAAAAACTAGTAAATGCTGGAAAAAAAAATGCCTCTATTAAGAGAAGGCAATTAAAAGTGGAATAAAAATACTCCTCAACAGGAGACATCTCTCAAATGATTTCAGTTGATGAAAAAGGCTTGATGTCAGAAAGGATGCTGCAGTGGTCTTTATGGATGGTACCATGGGCTTCAGTATCAAAGACAATTGTAGAGATTTCCAGGTCCCAGTGAAATGAAAGTCCCCAAAAGTTGAAAAGGTGAATTGAGCGGAGAGTGTTTGTTTGGAGGAAAAACAATATAAACAGCATCACAGCAAATTCAATAGGGAATTGTAATCAAATCAAAGCTGAGGGCACTGAGTTTGCTGGTGGCTGACAGGTGAAGCAGACCTGGATGCATTTCTTAGAGAGACAGAGGTGTGAATGTGAAGTACCAGTGCAGCAGCTGGCTCTCAAGAGTAGCTGCAGAATGATGAGCATTAGAGAAAATCCATTGCTGAGCCTCAGACTCTGGTAAATGCTCTTTTCTCCCCACAGAAAGCAGGCCTGGCTGACTGGTCTAAAGAAAACCACAGGTCATTATTGCAGAAATCACTGTTACAATCTGAGCCATCCTGATCCTCTGTTCAGCTGAACTGACCTCTCTTGTGCTTGGATCTTTGCTCATCTGCAGCTCTGTTGAGAGACAAGCTGAGTTCTTTCTCATAGGAATTTCTGAAATACAGCCAGCCAACACTGACCTTTCTATTAAAAACAACGTTAAATTTGATTCTCAGGCTAAGTACTTCTTGAGAAGGATATGCATGCTGCACATTTCTCAGGGAAGTGGCCTCAAATAAAAACATGTATTTTAACATCTGTCACTTGAGGATCCATCTCCTGGAATGGAAAGGTGTTCAAACCAATGTCTTGATGCCTAAATACTCAGGCGGTAATTATTGTCCAAGTTTTCTGGTATTGTCTCATTACTGAAATAGGAAATGAGGCAAAATAAGTGATTGCAGTAACAAATAATGTGACAGTCTGCACAGGACACCTAGCGGGACATCACAAGTTGCCCCCTCACAGCTGCCATCAGAGGGAGCAGGACAAACAGCATCCAGCTCTCCTGGATGAGAAAGTCCACTCCAGCACTCATCCCACCCCACTCTTCATAATAGAGCATGCAGCATTCTTGGGGAATACAGTAAGTAGGGAGGCTGCCAAATCAAGGAACAAATAATCATTGGAAACAAGAAGAGATTTCTTTCTTGTCATTCATTTCCTACTGAATGGTTTGCCCTGCTTTCTACAGCAGCCATTCTCTGCCCATAGGGTGACAGAACACAGCTCCACTGCTGGGAGAGGCAGTAAAAGACAAGACAATGATTGGGGGTGGGATTTCGGTCACTGTAACCAGATCCTGATAACACTTTGGTGTGCGCACAAGAATATACACAGCAGGGCTTGCGATATCAGGAGTTGTGTTGCAACACCTGAACCTGTGTTACAACCTCCATTTCTCGTACCATCTGTTATGAGCTGAAGCCACTACAAGAGCCTGGGAATCCTGAAGCATTTCAGCTGTTGAGGAAATACAGTGAAGCTGATTTTCTTTGCAAGCAGGATAACTGATGAAGTTTTAGAAGCACTATAGTATTTTTGCTTTTAATGCTAACTTCTTTGTTTGAAGCAATCTGGCATTAAATGCAGTGCAAAACAACAACTACTGATCAGCTGAAAGTCTTAACAACATTAGCTTTAAAAGGGTCTTCTTAACACAAACTATCTTAATGCCCTGTAACTTTTAAACGCACAAAAGTCCAGGTAAAATGCCTCTCTTCCAACATGAATTTATGGCTTACTCTCTCTGTTCTAATTAAAACATACTTAGTGTCTAGTACGTTCTGCTAGTACTTTTGTAAAGGCGGATATGAAAAGTAAAATTATTAATGATTAATGACTGACATTTCCCCCTTTCTATCCAATTAACAGTTTCCAATCATTTGTTCAATTTAGCCTAATGGTAGCCAGACCTAAGACCATTAAGTAATACAGATAAAACAAGGAGGCACAATGTGCTGCAGCTTGTTAAAGAGCATTTTACATTACCCTAAAAGCTCTTAACTTTAATAGACTTGAATGTTCCATTAAAAAATTAACTAAATAGTATATTTTTTTTTATTTCTGTGGATTTTACATACAATGCTTACTGATTTATTCAGCTTTCAAGAATGTCCATAAATAAAGTCTCTGCAGTATCTGATTGATTCTAGAAGCAGAATTCTTGGGCATGATGATAAAGCAGTGATAAATAGCTAATAAGGCTGGCAATGTAACAATTTACCTTCTTGTGCAGATGGAATCAGTACTTTGTGGAAGAAAAATGCTTCCTCCTAGATCTTCCTAAATTTGAGTTCTCTATTTACTGATTTATTTTGATTCTCTTTCTTGCTGCATGTTTATGTTTTAATGGGGAAGTGACTGTCTGAGTCTGAGAGACAGACTTTAGTTTTCTTAACATTAATTCATTATGCAACACTTCTGTGTGTCTGCAGTGGCCTTTTGTTTAAACAGCTTAGTTAGAGAGACCTTTAATGTTAATATCAATTTATTTGTTAGGGTTTATAGTGTCTTAAATTATAATACTGTTACATTAAAAATGACATTTTACGAAGAATTTCTATCCTATTTCGAATTTATTTCTCTTTTATCCAACATTCCCTCCAGGCTGAGAGAGACCTTCAAGATAAAGGTTAATGCTGACATTTATGGTTCAAACGTTTTGTTTGTATTTGCCCATAACCGCATAAAAGCAAACGAATCTCATTTCCATATATACTTTGTAGCAACAACAGTTTTCACCAGCACTTTGTACATAGAAGACAAATGTTTTCTTGTTATTACTCAAATAACGGTGAAGATAATGAGTTGAGCAACCTTTTGAGCAGAGGCAGATTGCAGAGCTCTCACTGCATTATGCAAACTTTGGAAAATGTAATTGAGTTACCAAAAATCACATTAAGTTGTCATACATATTACTTGCCTCTCACAGTATTGATGATTATTGAAGTATTTTGCATGGATGCAATCTTTTATGATGCACTTCTTAAATTCAATCATAAACTCATTGACTTTGAACTCCAAATCATAATTTTGGTTGTCAGTGATGCAACAAAACATTTGGCCACATCAAAGAGAACAGCCCAAAACCATTCTCCATCAAGATTCATACATAATATGCTTTGTTCATTTTCTGTTTCCTGTTCAAAATTCAGTAAATACAAAAAAAAAAAAAGCCTTATTTCTTTATTTTAAATCATACATTACCTTTAACACCTTTACTTTCTGTAATCAGACCCTTATGATGACTCCTGTGTTCACATTAGAATAAGAAGCTTTATTATCAGATCAATATTTCATCCTTGCTCAGTCTGCAAAATACGCACAAGCTTCAATTCAGAGTCCTCTAAATTGGTCAGACATGTCAAAACCTCATTCATCCCACCAGGATTATCCTCCCTTGATATGCAAGCACAATTAAAAACATAAATTAATTTTTTGTTTTTTTGGGTTTTTTTTTTGTTAGCTTAGGTCCAACTTCCTTTTGGTGGTAAATGTGTTTGTTAGATAACTTCTGGCAACTTCAAGAAAAACTTGAAAAGAAGCAAGCTTAATCCACAAAGCGATCACTATTATAGCTTCATTGAACAGTGTCCAGCATGTGGTTAACCTGCCCAATCCAACACATGACTGGCTGAAGCCAGTCATGGCTTTCCCAACAGCGACATCAATCACCATCAGAAGAGAGTGGCAGAAGAGGAGGCTGTATCATTTCCCCTACGTTTGCTGCTACTCTTCTTTCTTTTCTTTTGCTCACCTCAGTTGTAGTGCTTGGGTTGACTGTCTGCTGTGACAAGGGCAGCAAAGCAAGGGAATACCATCCCCAGCTACTCCTCCAACTGCTCTGCACTGCCCAGTCACTCAGCTCAGCCTACAATAGGATTGCTATATGTACACTGGACCTGGAGAATGTTGTTTCTGCTTCCCACTGCCCCACTGGACCCACTGTGGTTGCGCTTCTGCAGTTGATCCAGGTACCATGCTCACAGTGTTTTTTGCCACCCTGCTTTTTGCCAGCCCCAGTACAAGAACCCTATACAGAGCTGGGCTTCTGGTTGGTGAGCGAGCAGGTCAGTGAGCAAAGGGCACATCCATCCCCAGAATCTGGAGACAATAGCCCCATGGAGTTCAGGAAACCCACCAAGCAGCCAAGCAGCTACAGTACAGACAGGAGCACAACAGTGAGCACCATCGCCAGCACAAACGGCAGAGCCACTCTTCAAGTCACCTCACCATAGGCATGGCTACTCTGGCCAGCAATGGGATGGGCTAGGCTGGGCTGGGAGCAGCAGATGAAGCAAGCCTGAACACAGAAAACAGCAAAGAAGTAAGAGGAGGAAAAGCCTTCACAGCAGTACAATACAAGAGTATTGTGTACAAAAGGATCTGTCTGCCCACAGGCTTGTCTCAACCTTTTCCTACTGTTTGGGTTTCAGCCAACATTGCCTTTCTGTTCAATGTATTGTACCACCATTCCTGCGGTACAGCCACTGCCACTGCTGCCCTTGCAGTACTGCTGCCACCACGGTATCACTTTGCTTTCAGGATTATTTCCTTCCCTTCTCTCTCTTCTCTGCCAGTTCTTTTAAGAGACTTGCCTTTAGGCTGAACATTTTCTCCATCATTAATTTTTCACATTATTCCACATTAAGCTTTAGTTGCATGAAGTCTTTACACATGTTATTTTTATAACGGCATAGAAAGCATGCTCATTATATCCCTCACAAAGACAGATCTTTATTATGTCCCTCACACAGACAGATCTAATGACATTGCTGTAGTTTATGCTGGAAATCCTGAGCTATTCTCTTTTGACAGCGAGACACTGGCGTTTTCCTTTGGAAACAGAGTTAGAACTATTAGGTCACCACTACACTAGTAAATATAAGAGTTCGAGGCTTATCTTCTGGCCTTCAGATTGACGGACATGGCCCTGATCGTACGTTTTACAGGAAAGCAGAGCAGTCCTTCCTGTTGGGAACAGTCCCCAAGCTGAGCTCTGGACAGGATCCAAGAATTTTAGGGAAAAGTGCTAGTGAACACAGGCCAAAACTGTGCCAGGAACTGACCTAACAGTACAATTATTAGCCCAGGCTTAGATCCTGGCATTAATTAGATTAGAAGTGCAGCTGCAGCCTGGATGACCCACAGAATCTACCAATGCAGTTAGAGCAGCTAAATTTTGCAACTATTTTGTAACATATTACCTTGACCATAAGTTGAAAAAGAACTATCTTTCAGCCATTCTTATCAGATATATGTACCATGTATTTCATTATGCATTCTTTACTTTTTTCTTTAAAAAGAAGAAAAAACTTCCTGTTAAAAAAAAAAAGTCATTTTTTCTCAACACTTTCCCTAAAAAAGTGTTTTTTTCTCAAAAAGTTCTAAATGGGATCATAGAAAAGAAACTTTCAGCAGAGAAGCCAAAGGCCCCAACCCCAACTTCTGAAGCATGGACAGCACAGATACTGAAGCTCTAATACACTTTTTGGATGCACAATTTGAGTTCATGTTACAAACTTACAAGCCCTGCTGGAAACCCACCGGCCTTTTGCTGAAGCTCAGAGGTTAGCTGGCTAAAATACAATTTACTGCTGGATCCTTTGTACTCAATAAGGTATGAGAAATTCAGATGAATCATTACTTACTAGTCATGCAGGATACATTTTGATTCATGATAAAGCAGCAAACAGGAAGGGTTTTTAAGATGAACCTTGAGAAAAATGTCAGATCTGGCAAAATGAAAGATCATATGAAGCTTGTATTTCATGTTGTTTATGGCTGTATTAAGTTAAAGAAACGTAACATTATTCCTGAGCCTGTAATTGCTGTCAACAGAAATTTGACCTATAGAATCATAGAATAGTTAGGGCTGGAAGGGACCTTAAGATCATCTAGTTCCAACCCCCCTGCCATGGGCAGGGGCGCCTCACACTAAACCATGCCACCCAAGGCTATGTCCAACCTGGCCTTGAACACCGCCAGTGATAGAGCATTCACAGCTTCCCTGGGCAACCCATTCCAGTGCCTCACCACCCTTACAGTAAAGAATTTCTTCCTTATATCCAATTTAAACTTCCCCTGTTTAAATTTGAACCTGTTAGCCCTTGTTCTATCACTACAGTCCCTAATGAAGAGTCCCTCCCTATCATCTTATGATAAGCACCTGAGTGTTTGTACATGTGTATTTATCTGTGTGGATATATATATATATAAAGCTGGTACTTTGACTAAGCTCTTAATTTCAGTATTCTGATCTACTCATCATCAAGCTTCATCCATCTTCAAAACAACTTATTTTGTATTTGTGCAAGATCTCTGAAGCACAAACTGACGTTTTTATCTGTTTATACAGTGTTTAACACACTTTTTGTCAGGTGCTTCTACATGTAATTACTCTACATAATATATATAGGCATGTAAAACATCAATTTATTTGAAGTTGTGTTTAGACATGTATCTACACTTCCCTGTAGCTCTTGATGAGCTCTGACTGTTGCTAAACTTAAGTTACAGAAAACTGTTCCCATGTGACATCTACCATTCAGATCACGCCTACACCTGCTCTGGTAGGTGCAATATTCCTGCAAAGTTTGTATTTGACTTCACAAAGATCCACTTGCAAAATAAAAGATATTCAGGAAGACCAGTGGTTTGAATAATTTTTTCACGAAAACATCCCTCTGAAAATTGGATGGATCCTGCAGTTCCTGTAGCATATGCAGTTTTGGTTTTCAGGTTGAAGACCAACAACTTGTATAGTTCAAAGAAACCCCACGGGATGTTAATGAGATTAGGTGTAGAAATGCAACCTTCCATAAATACATAGTTTTAGAGATGGCAAGTCAAGTATCAGAGGGGCCCTATGAAATGCAAGTAATGCAGTAGGAAGACTGGGGAGTTACCCTGCCCCATCAGAAGACCACAAAGAACTGCAAAGCCTGTGCTGTTCAGTTGCTGAAAGCTTCCACACACCCTGAGCATCTATAAAGTGACATATTCTTGTGCAGTAAGGATCAGAAAGAAGTATCTTAAACTACCAGGATTAAGAATATGCTAGGAAGAAGGTGGACTTTTCCAAGCCTTGACTGTGACTATATCACAAGGGACTAAAGCACGAAGCATGAGGAATTCAAGCTCTATTCATGCTCTATTTTGCTACTCATGCTTTCCCTTTCACCAAATGGAATTTCTCAGTTCTTATTCCAGCCTGCAGGCAAACTGCAAACTTTAAATTTAGACCTGACTCTGCAGCTGATTAGAGGGTTTTTTGGGGAAAAAAATGAAATTTTGCACTTCTGCAAACTCAGGAGATGCTGAGGAACATGTTACTATAATATTTTCTCCTCTGGTCCTCTCTTCCCTGCTGCAAGTAAATTGTTGTTAGAGCATATTCAGAAAGACACATCTGTAGTAACATACTCAACATTCACTGTTTTCCTTATCTTTAAATAAAATTTTACAGTATAACCCTTGCCTAATGACTTGTACTAACATGGATGACAACAAAAGCTGGCATATGCTCACCATGCTACAAGACTATCATTCAAGCTCTAAGTGCTTCAAACAGCAATCCCTGGGACAAGGATATAGCCTTGACTTCTGACTTTAATTTCCAGCATAATGTAGATAGAGAAAGAAGACTTCAGGAAGGGCAAGAAAGCAGAATACATGGCTGTGGTGTGCTGCCTGAAGGTTTCCTTTGGCACTTCCACTAGGAATCTTCATGGCAAAGTTGTATCCTTTGTGCTGTTGTCATTTCTCTTTCAACCCAGGAGTGTCTGTGGTTCTTTGCACTTACATGCTCCACTAGGTAACAGTGACACGTACAGAAGAACATCTTTCACTTTGAGACAAACTACAGGAAAGATCCAGAAGAATTATTAGCTCATGAATTAGCTGACTTGCATCTTACTTGGAAGCAGACAGTCTGTTCAACCTATCCTGGCCAAGACCCAAAGTCACCCAGACTTCAGTGGTAACAGGACCTGGAGTAAAAAACTCAGCTGTAATAGATGTAAACCCTAAAAATGGTAGAAGACAAGACGTTGGAAGAAATCTAAGAAATACATTTCACCTGGAAATTCATATCTCCACTGCTGAGCAGTCTGTGTGCAAATATTAATCATAGATGCACCAAACCGCTAACCATGTGCTTTTCTTTAACATCTCTTTTAGTTGTCAGCTGCACAATGTTTCATTTGAATGCATTGCTGGTTAAATCTTCCTTATCTTTCCATTTGTATTAATTTCTGGTTTGGGTTTTCAGTGCTCATTAATGCCCATCTATTGTATCACTCAATGTAAAATATTCCACTTTACTAATGCTAGTTACATTATCCTTTTTATATCAAACAATTATCCCTTCCTATCACTGTCATTTGATTTTAACTTCTATGACTGCAACAGTGTTTAACAAGTTCTTGCTGCTTTTTGTAACTAGTCCTGAGAAAATGATCACTGGCAAAATCTAGAACAGAGAACTCAAGTAGGATAACTTTGGCCATTTTTTGCTGCTGCTAATTACCCTAACCTTCTTATCATAATTACTTATTGGCCTACTTACCCAGTTATCCTAACCTCAAGCCTTGACTTCCGCTACACTCAGGATTTAGCGCTAGTAAAGCTTAAGTCTTTGTTACTGACACTACGTACAACATAAAAATACAACAAAAGTAAAGAGTAATTGAAACAATACCATCTTTTTGGTAGCCATTTCCTTGGCAGTACTTGTTACCACCATGAATGTTCAAGGGCATGAGAAAGGGAGAGTTTGTGAAAGAGGAAAATCTTCCATAAACAGAGATGAGGGAAAAGTCTGCAAGTGTGCAAGCCTTTCTTCAAACAGTGCAGTGATATTCAAAGCTAAACACAACCTGAAGAAGTTCCTCTGAGTTTAGTTAGGTGTGATAATCATCTGAGAGAAAAGGTCTGGAGCTTCCAGGCCAGTGTTAGCAAGGCTAGGTGGTGAAATGTTTATCTCCTGCAGGGAAATGGGAGCAACAGCTCATTTATTGCCTGTGGAACTTCAGGAAAAGCTTTTTCTCTATTTCCATTGACAGTTGTAGCTCATAATCTGAAGCTTTAGTTTCATTCTTTTAGCAGGTTTTCTTGCTAAGGCCTGAGAGGTTCAAGTCTGTGGGGGCTGAACATGTGAAATGCTGGTAATGGGCACCTGGGAGTTCCTGTCCTCTACAGCAATGCCTGTTCTGAGCACAGGTGTTGTACAGCTTCACACATGCAGTTTTCCTGAGGATATGTGGTGTATGGGGTGAGATACAAGACATTCAAAGGGTGCCATGCATGGCCAAATAAAGGTGCAAGGGAACCCATAGGTTACTGCCCATTGCTTAGGGCATGCTTGCAAGAGAAGGGGTAACCAGATAGACCAGCCCAACAATCTTCTTATCTGTGAGTAGTCAGGTATGCTTAACCTTAATTGTTGATCTTCCTTCCAGATGTCAGTTTATAGCTACTATAGGATAGACAATACCAGGCACTGCTAATCCATCACTCAGAATCCACGCAGCTGGTCCTCTATTCTTATTCTTCAAAATAGGGATGTAGTATCCCAGTTGTCACAGTCATGGAGTTGTGCTAGTGGTGGGTTTGTTTTTTTTTTTCCTGAGGCATAGTCTGTATTATTCAGTACAGATATTTCTGTTTTCCTAATGGCAAGTTAAGTGACACAGGAGTGTTTGAAGCTGAAAGGGCTATTCTTAGAAAGACTGGAAAAATTCCTGGAAAAGATTTTTTTATATATTTAGGCTATAAATCTTAAATTATTTTCTGAACAGGTTCCAAGCTATCAAGAGTGTGCAATTGTCTTCTATTGAAACCATTAGCTCTGAAAAATGCAATGATCCAGAGGAGCATTGTTATGGGGCAAAACGTTTTTTACATTGTAGAACTGAATATTGAAAATGTTGAGCTTAGATACCACTTGGGTTCAAGAGCTCAGCTGTGCTTTTCAAACCAGTTAATTTTCTTCAAAGCAATTGCTGTTGCAATAACTATTTTGCATGCATTGCCACAATGACTGCATTATCCATACACATTTATCCATCATGAGAGAAACAGAGTAGCTTGGTCTCAACTATATAAATGAGAAGTTTAAAAACCTTACAATGTAATTTTTACATTACAAACAGTACAAAAAGCACAATGCCATACAGCTTTTAGCAATTCATGACTTTTAAGAATAACACAATATGTATGGCATCAAAAGCACCCTTTTCAGTAAAAGTCTCTTTGATTAATGTACAATTGAAAATTACTTCAAAAACCTTTTCTGTATAGGTTCTAATTTTTGTTGAAATAAACTCTCTACTTAAAAATAGCCTAGCACATCATTGGTTTCTTTTTCAATGTGTTATAAACCTAAACTTTGATTTCCTCCCTCTCTAGCAGCAACAGTAGGTGCTCCCAGTGTGTTTATAATAGGTGTTCTGGGTGTGTTTAGATATTCTGGCATCAGTAATGCTTTCCACATCAGCCAAAACCACATCTACTCATACGGTTAGAAAGAGCACACCCACATATGTTTATCTTTGCAAATCAAGCAATGTAACACCTTAGATTGCTAGTGCTCTAAAACTTAGTCATTGAGAGGTTTCTAATCCTCTAATAATGCTCCCTTCAAACTGTAATGTTAATCTCTCTAAGAAGCTATAGAATTCCTCCATCATAAGCATCTGTTTGTAGTGACATATGTAACAAATTAAGACTGTGTCTCTTTTCAAGACTAGTGAACCTTACTGGCATACTAACTGAAAGCAACAAAAAAAGGAAGGTAATGAATATAGCCAAAAGCACACTTCCCTCACACTGGCTGTTACAACTGAGGTAGACTTCTGCTTGACAAAAACCTGTGAGGAACTGCAAAGAGTAATGAAACACGAATCAAATCACGAACAACAAAACTATTACTCTCATTCCCATTATTCAGGTGTCTGATTCATTTATTTACAGGTTCAGCACTGTAAGAAACAAAAGTCTTGGAACACAGGAGAAGTAAGCACGAATTATTATTACAGTGGTACACAATCATGTGCATGACACTTATTTACAGGGGACCAATTTTTGTGCAGGGTTGAAATAGCTGAGTTATCACAGTATTTCAATATGTATCTGTGTCAGTAGAACTGGTACGTAGAGTCAATGGTACACAGTACAACTCGCTTTTCTCATTCTATTTTTAAATGCATTTCTGTTGAAGATTATTTATTCACCTACTGCTTGAGAGAAGAACATATGATGTAATGCTATTTTTGTACAAAACTGTTTATCCAGTTATGTAAGACAAAAAAGACTTAATCTCATCTGTCAGTGGAATGTAATGCACTGAAGGTTTTATCTTATGTTTTTTGAAGGCATTGAAAAGATGCTGCTGCAATAAACAACACAAGTTTAGGAACAAAAAGCTTTGTGAACATGTATAGAGGTGGAGATAAAATCTTTCATATAGCAAATTAAAACAAATTAGTCTATGAAATAGCCTAAGAGGAGGGAATTTATTTTGCGAATTATTATTAATCAAGAGCTGGCACAGTGTTCTGGCTTGGCCAAAGTACAAACAGCATTACTGGTCTTACCAGGGCTGTATGCACAGAGAAATAGACGGCAAGTCTCAGCCTTTTTGAAGTTGTGAACTTCACTGAAACAAATGTGTCTCTAATGGTAACTATATGAATTTTTTTTTTTTTTTAATGGAAATTGTGTCAGGGATATCATCCTGTTCAAATGCAAAACTAGCATTACAATGTGATGCTCATTAAGAGATTTTAATTGTTATGTATTTAAACATCAGATACTTCTTTTGGCTTTTATAAAGACTGATTTTAGCAGAACAGTTAATAACTAGATCTATTGTGTGAGGTTTCTGTTTAATCTGCAAATACTTATAGATGCATAAGTAAATAAATGTCATATTCTAGCATACAAATAGACATATGCCCATGTATCTACTCAAAAACAAATGCAAAGCAAATTTGCCAGAAAAAGGTTACAGCTTAAAGGAAAACACTGAAAGGAGTTTAACAGAATGGAAAACTAGAAATGTCAAATGTTTCAATCACATCTATCATGAATTAGCAATTTACAAGCCTAGAAAAACAAGAAAAAATCAAGTGCATGTATCAAATCTACCATGACTCATAGCAGCTCTATTGTACTTTTTGTTGTTTATAAAGCCTGTTAGTTCTAGCTCTTGGCAAGCTGTGAGAAAGCTGTTCCTTGCACCTCCGATACGCAGAAATTAAGCAAGAGCAACTGTACGACTGTTGGAGACCAGGGCCACCAATGAAGTTGTGGATAAAGTGGTGCTACTGCAGGGACTTTAACTTACAGCTCTCATTCAGGGTGACAGTTTTGCAGGGTGACATACGAAATGCAAGCCTCCTTGTTGCTGCATCGGGACAGAGCTCAGTTTTGCCAGGGCCTGTGCAAAACCCCCAGCAGCTCTTCTGCTCTGCCTTGCCCTGCTCCCTGCCCTCCACAGCCTCTCTGTTGACAGGCCCAGGATTACAGCACATTGAAAATGAGGTCCAAGAAGGGGTGCAGGGCAGCAATTGAGACCTTTGAGTCCCAAGGATTCGTAGATTGGGTAACTCATATCAGCTTGGAGTTGGAAATGAGCTGTTGCTATGAAATTTCCTTTCCTCTCTACCGGAATTGCTGAGAAGTGGTTTATGATACTTATAACTGCTATACCATTTTTTTTGCTTGCAGTTACCATGGCTTCCTATTAAATGGCAATTCAGCTATATATGGAATTTTTATATGTTTGTAATATAGTATCTTTAACTCTCTCCTGGGGCTACATACTGCTCATACAATTACTGCAGCTTGGTATTGCAAGACTGTTGCCTGGCACAAAATCAGAACACCTTGAAACTTAGACCACAAAGTTAAACACCTAAAGGCTGACCTGTGCCCCAGAGCATTGATGCCAAACCTCAGCAGAGTGCCCAGGACCTTGCATGTGAGCCAGAGGAGGCAGCAAAACAAATCCTGCGGCTCAGAATCCTACTAAACTCCTTCAGGGACCTGCTTTTTCCTTCTATCTAATGAGCACTGTGCTGCCATTGCAATGCTGCTGCCCCTGCTGAGCTCAGCAGGGTGTCCTCACACAGCACCGTCTTTTGCAGAGCAGACATACTCCAGAAGACTAGCAGAGTAATTTTCTTTCTTTGTCTCACTGAGCAGCATAGGAGGAACAAAATTCAGGAAATGGCCTTTCAAACACTGTGCAGGTGAAGATGCTGACCTTATGTACAGCTGTGGTTATTATATTCTCTCCTTCAAGGATCTTCTTTCAAGAACCTGTGTAAACAGACTCTGCATTTAGTTCCCCATCTGCAGTAACTAGAGGCAAAGGCTGCTGTCTCAGGAAAGCGACAGGTACAGGATTTTGATGGGATGAGCTGGCCCATCAGCACAGTAGCAAAGAACCCAAATAAGCTCCATTTTCATTCTTTTTTCCCCCTAATAAATTAAATCTGTAAATTTAGAATAAAGTACGTTAAGAATGAGAAATGTCAGAATTTTATAACATCGCATTCATGTAATATTTCCCGTTCAGAATTCCTTTACTATTCATCAAATTTAACACAGCTGTAAGCACTTATTTAAAAATTCTATAAAGGTGCAATTGATACTTCTTTGCAAATTATTTTTCAGAGCTATATGCTTGAATTACACAGTAAAGTTTGTGAAATTGAAAAGAACACATAAATCAAATCTTATCAGATGTAAAATTCCTAAAATATATTTTGGACTTGACTCTCAAGAGCCAAAATCTCTATTCCTATTTAATCTCTGGGTGGGAAAGGTAATGTTTTGCAAAAATGTGAAAAGCTTTATTTTTTTTTTGCCAAGGAAATAAAGGCAATTTTATAAGTGAGATGCAAAACCCACAGGTCAGACCACTGAAAAGCAAGGCTTCCCTGCATGCTGCACTTCAATCTCAGACAGATACATCACTTTGATTTTTGTTGGCACAGCCCTGATCCTCTCTCAGAGCCTTTAGCAATTGCATAAGCATGCAGTCAATATGAGGAATATTAGCAAGAATAAGGCTCTCTAAAGAAGGCTTTCAGTCTGAAATGATTCTCTCCTCTCCTTTCTGGCTTTAATAGTATTCATTATCACTGGAAACAATCCCAAACATGCCTTCCCTATGCTAACAGAATAAACACCTCAAGTTTATGAGGGGTTTAAAAACATAATAGTGGTAGTAAATAGAAACAAATACCCAAACAGCAGGTTAATCTAGATCCAGGGTAGAATTTGGTAGAAAACCTGACTGCACCCCACTGAAGATGTCCATTTGACCAAGTGTCTGTAGTGTTTCTAGAGCTGTGAAATGCCTTCATGGCTAGCTATAAACCCCTAGTAATGCATTTACAGTTTGGGGGCAGGAGAGGGGAAGGAAAGTAAATAAAACTGGCTTGGTGCAGATGTGAAGATTTTTATCTGACATATTTTAAGTGAGTAATGGGAGAGAACTGACTCCATGTTCCAGTGATGTATAATTTCTTTTTCCTCACACTTTATACTAGACAGGAGTGATATATGACACCATTAGGACAATGAACTAGGTATGCTGGAGCACGAGTTTCCCTACACACTGACAGTATCTACTTCTTGTCTACCTTTCGATCAATATCAAGTGACTGAAAGAGATTTGATACAGCTGCTGGCTTGTTAGAGCTTAATCCAGAGAGCCCTGAGATAAAGCTCAGAGGCTTGAGGAAGCACCAGAAGTCTTAGCAGAGATTAACTCAATCCGTTGACTGAAGTAGAGCAACTACTATTACCTATTTGGTCTCACGGCTAGAACCCTAGCTGGCAGAGTGATTTCCACAGATGTTAAAGCTGAGGCCACTGCCAAGGTTTGTATTGTACAACCTGTCTCTGGGACGATGGATGCCATGGTTCCTTTCAAATGCTGCCTACCTGGAGCAGTATTTTTGTCACCTGAGAATGGGCCTAGTGCAGTACTTCATGTGTGCTTTTAGGTAACTACAAAAACAAAAAAAAAAAACTTTTCTCTGGTATTTACTCTATTGCTATTTACTCACCAAGTAATATGGCAGAAATTCAAAGGGGAATCCAAGAAGCTGCATTGACTCACCAAGCTCAGGGCTTGCTGGCTCCACTCCTTTAAGCTGTTCTGTCCCAGCCACTGAGCCAGCAGATGCCGGGCTGGAATGCTAGCTCTTGAGGGGCACGTGCCTGAGTGCTTCCAGTGATGGACAGCATAGCCAGAAAGAATCTGGGTCAAACCAGCCCAAGGAAATCTGAGGTCTCCCAGGACACACAGGTGCCCAGATAAATGCTGTAATTGCCTGGTGATTCTTGCATGCAATCAAATAACTGACTTGGTTTATTAGTGCTTTTATTTGATAAATTTTCTAGCCATTTCAGACGTTACAGAGCCTCTTCAGAGCTACTGCTGTAAAATGCTAGCTGAAAAATTAAAATCTACTAGGAATCACGTTCACACAAATGTTTTACATGAATTATTGTATCACTTGGAGTATTGTGCGCAGTTCTGGTGTCCCCAACATAAAAAGGACATGGAACTCTTGGCACAAGTCCACAGGAGGGCCACGAGGAAGATCAGGGGACTGGAGCACCTCCTGTATGAAGATAGGATGAGAAAGTCGGAGATGTTCATCCTGGAGAAGGCTGCATGGAGACCTCATAGCAGCCTTCCAGTAGCTGAAGGAAGCCTATAGGGATGCTGGGGAGGGACTCCATGAGGGACTGTAGTGATAGAACAAGGGATAACGGGTTCAAACTTGAACAGGGGAAGTTTAGATTGGATATAAGGCAGAAGCTATTTACTGTGAAGGTGGTGAGGCACTGGAATGGGTTGCCCAGGGAAGTTGTGAGTGCTCCATCCCTGGGTGTGTTCAAGGCCGGGTTGGACAGAGCATTGAACGACTTGGTTTAGTGTGAAGCGTTCCATGGCAAGGGGATTGGAACTAGATGAACTTAAGGTCCTTTCCAACCCTAACTATTCTATGAATCTGTGATTCTATGATTGTGAGTATATATGAAAGCACAGCTACCTAATTGAGAAAACATTCATAAATATTTACCTCCTGACAAGTAAGATAAGCCACACGCCAGAAAGAAAATGAAATGGAGAATAAGTTTACAGATACCTGCCAAGTGTGTGCTGTTAGTAATACTGCTTCTCATCAAGGTCTCAGTGGGATTGCAGCTTTGTTGTACTAAACACTCTACAGTATAAAAGACAGTTGTTTAACCAAAGAAACTTCTTATTCACCATTTAGTTATGGGTATATATCTGAATTAAGGATCTTATTCTACATGTATTCAGCCTATGAGTTCAGGAAGGATGCAGACCACATAAACAAACATTCCTTAACTAAAGCCAAAGATTTGTTTTACTAGATAATAGGCATGGTGGAAACTAAACGACAAAAAAGCAATTATTTCCTGGCTCCTTATAGAAGAACATTTATTTTTTAATCTACCAGTGTTAGTGGTCTCTTGTGTCTCCATTCTCAGTTTAGCAAAAATGTAACATGGTATTTTTCATTAAGAAAGAATAAACACAACCACATTAAAGCTTTTAGATCAGCAGTTACAAAGCTGATCTATAAACTGACATAAATATGTTTTAGAACAAAACAAGTCCTTTCACAACTGCTTCATTTTGGGCAACACCTCTCCCTCCTTTATACATAAACAAAGGAGCTGTCAACTCCTGGACTCATTCAAATGTCTCATTTAATTAGGTTTTGCTTTATAGCATAACTAGTTTCAAAGGTCAAACTTGAATGGGTAAATAACTGACAATCAACAAAAATAAAAATGGAAAGAAATGAAGAGACTGTAGGTATGGTTTGCAGTTGTGTTGGTAGTTAATGAGACAGTACTTTTGTCATCACTCCTACCTTAAACTCCAGAAGTCAGCCCCTGTGAGTAATCCACTAATCCAGTGGAGCTGAAGTGTGGTAGAAAAGCAAACAACTCATATAAACATGTCAGCTAATTGCTTAATTGCTTGTTCAAATCTCAATCTTTAAGTCACATGTGACAGGCAATTTAGATATAAAATATACTATATGAGTTATTTACAAAAGGGGTACATTTTGACCACTGTCCCTCTCTCAAAACAATAAGAAAACAAGCTCAGTTGGAGTTCCAAAGATCATGTGATTTCTGAAAGTAGCCAGCTAAACATGAGTACGGCACCAGCGATGGGAAGATTACTCTTAGCCATATTAGGTTAAATTAACAGAACTTACAAACTTCCAAATCCCACACAGAGATGCAAACCCATGGATTTGCTTGCCCAGAAACACTCGTGAGTTTAATAGCTGAAAAGTTAAAATTTTACACTTAGCAAAAAATAATTTCATGCAAGAAAAACACTGGATCCTTGTGCCCATGAAAATAGTATGGTCTAAATAATGAAATTATGGATTAATTAAAAAAAATTTAAAAAGTTTGTCAAGCTTTCTTAGAGTCTCAAAAAGTTGCTATCGAGTGCTTTATGTGATCTTTAAAATTATGTTGGTCCTTGTGACCATTTTGATATTCAATCATGCTTTTAGCTCATTGATACTTAGGAACAAAAGGCAAGATAAATGCCGCACCTTTGTGAAATTCTTTTCATTTTTTGTCTGAGACAGATTGTTGCATCCCTTCTTCCGTTTGCAGCCTCCCAAAACTTGGCAGGATAACTTTGCAGCTAAACATCAATGAGCAGTAACAGTGAACCTGACGCACATTGTCAGCAAACCAGCAGCACAGACCCACTGTGCCCACCACAGCAAGTCCAGATCTC
The DNA here is from genome assembly GCA_032466535.1 of Forpus xanthops. Taxonomy (NCBI): domain Eukaryota; kingdom Metazoa; phylum Chordata; class Aves; order Psittaciformes; family Psittacidae; genus Forpus; species Forpus xanthops. Next base: position 21,259 of record JASSUY010028129.1, on the reverse strand, counting down.
CCCTGCCTGGGAGGTGGGTGAACACAGGAGATGAAAGGATAGAAGACAACCTAAGCTCCTTCACCACCAACTCCCAGCTTCAGCTTTCCCCCCAGCTACCCTCCCCTCCTGCAAGAATCTTCACTGCAGATATCACTCTTTCGCCTCTTAACTGTGCTATAGCACTGAAGGTTCACACTCTCAACCATGCCTTGTAGTAAGGATACAACTGTTTTCTGTAACTTCCAGTAAAAACAGTAGGAAATAAAATATGCATTAGAAGCATAATGGTTTTAAAATACACACTAAAAATGCAGAATGGACGTTCCCAATTACAGCAGTCCAAGCCCAAGTATACACAGACCCCCAAAGACCTGGTCCATCACAACCACTGGTATTACCATTGCAGGTACACTTAAGAACTCTCCTCCTAAGGCAAATTAATACATAAAAAATACTTCTTACGAGCAGAGATATGCCAAGACCTGTAATCTTACAGAAACTCAATTTTTTTTTAAAATGCTTGCACTCCTTTCACACATTCACAGACACCAGAATTATCAGTGGTTCAAATTTGCGTAGTACCATATCCTTCCTCCCCTCTTAATTGGGGAAACTATGGCAGAGAAACAAAGTAACGGGTCTTGGGAATGCAACTGCAGTCCTTTACCACACCAGAAATGGAAAGGGGGGAAAAAAGATCACAAGTGAAATTACATTCTTTATTCATTCCATTTTAGCTGTGAATATTCTTATTATACAAATACAGTATAAATTCCAAAATCACAATATATTACAAAATAAAAAAGTACAAACTGCATTACTTAATAAATATATCTAACAAGTTAATCAGAAAGTAGAAGACAGAGCTCAGATTAGAAACATTCAAATGTTTGACCCAGCAAACCATACAAACCTCAATTTAAATAGTTTTTTTTTTCCTCCTTTTAAACCATAATGTAGAACAAACACCATTCCTGATTTATTAGAAAATAACGCCAAGTGAATAAAATGTTGTGATCAGATAATGAGTTGTGGGTGCAACACCAGTGCCAGAAAAGAAGCAGGGCTTATACAAAAGACATCATAACCCCAGAAACAAGAACACAAACACCAAGGTGCAGCCAAGGCAATTACTGCCAAAGTGGGGGACTATTATCCAGTCACAACATTCTATTGCAAGTTAATGTTCGGTTATTATAGATAACTAATATAAATGGAGCAGAGGGTAAGCCAACCAGGCAACAAGAGGCCAGTTTACTCAAAACAGTAATTAAATACAGAAGAGTCAATTGCTCCCTGTACTGTTCATGTGTAGCTGCATTCCAACTGGCTCAAAGGACCTGTTCCGTGCTCCAGGCAGAGAAAGCAACTGTTCTGAAAAGCAATCTGTTCATACTTTGCTGCACTTTTACAAAAAACATTGGTTTCCTTTTGCAAAAAAAAGAAAAAAAACACAATGTTTTCATCATTAGGGAGGGTTAGCTTGACATCAACTTCATTTGGTAAAAATATAAGGTTTATGGGTAAAAAACACAGCAAAAAATAGCTGTTACATCATAAGCCTTATTTACAAAAACAGTTTACAAATGTTTTTGGCTGTACAGCTGAAAGCCAGATACTAATGTTAGATGTAGAAGATGGAGGTAACAGTTTAAAAATATTGTGCAAAAAAATACATTCTGATAGAAAATAGACAGTGGGGAGACACAAACATATGCGGAAAATCTGCTTGCAAATAATCCGAGGCTGTGTTTTTACAACAGAATATTACAACACGTTTGCGTTTATCCCCCCACAATCTACTGTCTTTCTCAGTCTGGGGTGCTGCTGCTGCTTCATTAAGGATTAAGGCAACACCATCACAGCCAGCACACTTTCCATCTGTCTCAGTCCCTGCAGCAAAGCTCCCAGCCTGCAATCCAGGGGGTCTCAAGAGCAGGCATTCTGCTCAATGTACATCTTGGACAAGGACACTGCCATGGACTTGGCCAGCTCCTCATCCCGCCTGCGCTGTACCTGAGTTTGTCTGCACCAGGCCTCATACTCTGGGTTGGGACACACGCGGTCCAGTACAGCATCATAGTGCCCATTGCTAAGCCAGCTCAACCAGATACTGGGCCGTGTTGGGTCTTCGGGCCCCAGGTAGTGGACCATGGTGGAAACAGTGGGGCTCTCGGGCCGGCCGCCTGTGGTGAGGTGGATGTTAACGTTCAGCATCTGCCCCATGGCCAACAGCTCCGGGTAGCCGGCCCAGGCCCCGTCCTGAGCGGCAGCGATGAGGAACTCTCCCACGTCGCCCTCGATGATAGGATTGAAGTGGTCCAGGTAGTCGGCGATGTAGTGCACGGTCTGCTCGCGGAGCTCGCTGTGGAGCCGCTGGTCCCCGTACACCGCCTTGCAGACGGCGCGGTACAGGCAGTTCCCGTCGGGAATGATGTGGAAACGAAACCGGCCCTTCTGTCTCAGGTATTTGTCTTGCTTCTCCACCTCGGCCAGGTACAGAGCCAGCTTTTCGCTGCGCTCCCCCCTGCCCCTGGGCATCCTGAGCACATCGGGATCTGCTCTATCCTCGTCCTCCTCCTCCCGGGCAGTGGGGCCGGCGGCAGGACGAACGGGGCTGCGGCTCCTCTCCGCGGAAACACAACCGGGGGTCAGCCCGGGCTGGGCGCCGGCGGCCACCGCCTGCAGCGCCTGACAGTGCTCGCTGAAGCGCAGGCTGCGGTTGCTGGGCTCCTCTGCGGGCGGCGGCAGCGCGGCTGCTTCACCGTTCACCCCGGCCTGCCGCATGCTCTCCAAGATGCCCTCCAGCCAGGCCCGGCTCCGCGGCGAGGCCGGGACCAGCTCGCCGGGGGACTCGGCTCGCTGCACGATGCGTATGGGCACGATGCGCTCCAGAGGCCGCCGCCGGCTGACAGTGACCTGCGCGCAGGTGCTGTACTGTGGGCCGCTCACCGGCCGGCTGCCCGGGCCCGCCACGGGGCCGCTCGGCATCACCTCCAGGCAGGACGAGAACGCGGGCATGGCGGCGGCGGTGCTGCTGCTGCTGCTGCTGCTTCCCGCACCGGGCACGAAACCGTCCTTAGCGCAGCGCTCGGCGGCCGGATTCGGACCCGCGGCGGCGGAGCTCGGTGCCTCAGCGGAGGAGGGCCCCGGCGATAAGGAGACCTTGAAGACGCTGGTGCTCGACGAGGCCGCGGCGGCTGAGGTGGCAGTCGCGCCCGCCGGGTAATGGGTGATCACCGAGCTGTAGAGCTGCATCCTCTGCTCCCCGCGGGCGGCGCTTTATAGGCGGCGCCTTCGGGGCCGGGGCGGGGATCGGCGGCGGGGGCCACGCTGGAGCTGACGGACAGGATGAGCTGCCCGGGTAAAAATAAACAAGGGCATCACCCCCACCAATGCCACCGCCCCGCCTCCGCGCTGCCGGCTGCTCCCCGCGGACACGGCAATTCCGACTGCGCCACAGCCAGCCGGCCGAGCCCGGCCCGACCCCCGCCGCACCGCTCCGGCGCTTCTGGAAGATGCTGGAGGGCGGGCCCGCGCGGTGTTTACCTCAGCGACAAGGCACGTTGGAATGTGTGTGGAGGTGGAGTTGAATGGTGTGGTGTCATCGAGTCCAGCCCCTTGCCGGAAGGGGGCGCGGTAGGGGCGGTTCGGCCCTCAGCGGCGCTCGGCGTGAGGTGGCCGGGTCTCTTTGGAGTTCTCTCCGCTGTCCCCGGAGTTGGCGAGCGGTGTGTAGTAGACTTAACGTTTCTCAGAGTTGTCTGGCCTGGACTCTTACTGCGGTGCCGTCTTCACCTCTTTGCTTCAGCCCCAGTGCCGGGGAGGCGGTGCTCAGCGGCTGTGGCGGTGCGGGCAGGCCGGTGAGAATGGGGGCTTCTGTCTGAGGAGTGTTCAGGGAGGAAATGCCTGCGGTCCCGTGTGCGGATTCGGCTTGTCACACTGCTGCTGCGCCGGCCTGGGCGCTGGCTGTGACAGCGTTTGGTAACGGGAAGTGTTGGGGAGACTTCAAAGAGGGAACACTGAGCCGGGTGTGCTCTGGGGCGACCTGGGAAATGCCACAGGAGGCAGTGAAGGCAGCTTTCCATGAGAGTTTGTCAGCCAAGCAGTTCGGGCTTTAGACTCGCAGCTTGATATTTAGACTTTACTATCAAGTATAAGTTTTTGGAGATGTTCTGCCTATGTTTATGATGCTGTGTTGTATCCATGTTACTGCTGAATGACGCTTCTGCCAACCTATAATCAGTGTCGTGATTCATAATTTGTAGTTAGGGTAAGAATATTAATTAGTTTACTGACACAAGCTGCTATTTGTCCACCTGCAGCCCTACTTCAGAAAACAGTGCATGCATACATAAAGAGTATGATGTAAATCATCGCATAATAACAGGAGACACCAAATTTAAAATACAGGTCTCATAAAGAGCATTGATAATTGGTTTGTTAATACCTATAGTGTCTTCAAAATAAGCCATGTCTTTTAGCCTTAGCTGTGATAAAAATAAAGTAATATCAAACCCTTTGTCCACGAACGATGACATCATCTGTACACACTGGATTTGATGATGTTCTGGCAGGCATGATGTTTCTTGCTGACCAAGGAACACCAGTTTATACTATGATCAAATGCTAACACTGAGATTTATTCCTACCAAAATGAAAATACAGTGTATTGATATATGTAATTTCAAAGTTATAGTTTAAAATAATTAAATAATTCTGGATTTCAGCCCACAGGCTCAGATACCTTTGGAAAGTTTTAGTAATCCAAAGAGATTGCAGAACTTTAAAAAAAAAAAAAAAAAACAAACCACAGGAAAAAAAAAAGTGACCTCGCCTCTATATGGATATTCTGAAAAAAAAAAAAATAAATTCCTTATTCCATTTATGTTAATTAAAAAGATGTAACTAAGAAGATCACTTGCAAAAGGCTGCAGAGTCAAAAGCAATTTCTTTAGAGCCTTGGTTGTCCTTTGATCCATGTCCAGGAGTGTATTTTCCATCTTCAGTTTCTGCAGCTGTTTCCAGGTCTACCAGGAACACAATATGGAATTCCATTCTCTTTTTACAGAAAACATGTTCTGATCCCCTCTGCTAACTTGCTTGTTGAAGGAAAAATGCTGAAATCCTTCATGCTAAAAATGGTAGATATTTATGGGAACAGTTGTCACATTCACCTGTTTTATTCTGGATAAAACACAGAAGCTAATTCCATGTATTATTGAGAACCTCTAGATAAAAAATTACAAGGTCACTATATATCCCAAATCATTGCCTTCAGAGTTGAAATGCAAGAGATGCATCGGACATAAATCAAAGCCCAGAAGTCCTGACTTACCTGCTAGAGCCAGAAAGTTGATATCTTCAGAACAAATGTTGGTGGGTATTAGGCAGGAGCATTTCTGGCAGCCTCTTGCAGGGGCATAAGAGATTACAACTGCTCTGAAATTAGAGAGTGCCTCTTGCATTTCAGAATGTTCAGAACTTTGTTATAAATATAGCTTGCAAGATTGGTCAGAGTATTTCTGGACTAACCGCTGCATGAAGAGGAATATATATTGATCAGAGAGCGGTAAATTGAAAACTCTCCTTGAAGCAAAGGCTTGGAGCAAAGGAAAGATTCTTGTCTAGTTTTGCTTCTTAGTCAAAACCTGATAAGCTATTCCCAAGTTAAAATGTGGTCTAATGTATTGATATGTAATTTAATGTAAAATCACAGGAAGTTACCCCCTCCTAGAGAGTTCTCAGTATGCCAGTAGCTGTTCATTGTGAGTTTGTTCATTGTTGTAATAAAAATGTACACTACTCCATGCCCACCAGCCTTTCTGCCTTCATTTCATAGTTATAAAAGGTATTTCTGTGGTTTGGTTTAGTGAATTGCTCTGTCTGCCAGTACATGTCAGAGCTGAGTACAGAGTGATGGGTTTAAAGTCCTAAATAGTCTAATAACAGAGTGGGGGGAGAGGCAATTCTTTCTGTTAGAGATCAGTAAATGGAGCCAGCAGAATAAGAGTTCTTCTGTCTCAAGTGAGTGCTGTGTTTTGAATATTCAGTACCAAAGTTTTCTTTCTTCTAGGATATTGCAGAAACTCCCACTAATGACTATTCTGCCTCTCCAAAACCACAGGTTATTTGGAACAGTGGTACATTAACAGCTGGGCAGCTGTTTAGTCCTGATTGATGGTTACAATGAAGTACAATGCTTGTGGTGTTTCGAGGAAAGAAACAGATTTCTTATGAATACCTAAATTATCATCATGTTAGTATTCTGATGCTCTACTATAGCATAATCTGGAGAAAAAAATTGTTTATCCCTGAGCAAAAATCCACAGAGTATCTTGAAATACACACTATATGCACCAGCAGTTTTTAGCAATGGTAGCAGATAGATTGTTCTTGTGTTCTCTTTTCATTTATAAACAGATGATTTTCAGTTAAAATGCACATACTAAGCTTGCTAGTAAGGTTAAAACAAAATCTGTTACTAGGTAACTGACAGACACAACAAACATTTATATCACTGTCTTAATAGTGTATGACTTTGGGCATGCTTATTACCTCCCATGTGAAGTAAATGGAAAGAGGAGCTCACAGTGGTGTGGTTTACCTGTGGTGTTATTAAATACTGACAATGTAGTGCAACCAGTGTTTTCCATAACTGAGCACCCAGAGTTAGTCACACATACTTGACCTCAGGGGAATGCAGTCTCTGGGTGATCAATGACAAAAATTCTATAGAACCGCTGCAGTACAATAATCTCATGTTTAGTTTTCAGCTTTCATACTAGGAGGCACCAGAAATCAGCACTTACTAAAAGGTAATTTTCTTACATATCTGGTATCTGGTTTTAGCAGTCACGTCCTAAACTGTGGTCTACTCCAGAGAGGAATGATCAATACAGTTCTGGTTCAAAAGAAACTGCAAGGCAGGATTTGAATATCTTCAATGGAAGAATATCTAAAAAATCATGTGGTTGTGCCTTAGTGCCTTTTGCTACCAGAAGATGGGGTTTTGCTGTTTCTGTGAGCTGCATGTAAAGCTGCAGCTAATTCCAGGGGGAAAACAAAAAACAGAAAAAAAAAACAAAGAACAAGACAAACTTTGCTTTAGTGTGGCCTGTATCAAACATGACACATTGATTGCTTGAAGAATATTCCTGCATATGCCACTTCTGTCACCGTGGCCTCACAGGCACTAGAGGGGTATGGAAAGTGAGAACACTGTATGGAGATGCCTTTTCACTGTCTTCCTGGGCCTAATGATCCTGGGCTTCTGGTTCACTCATTACAGGGTAAGGTACAGTCCTTTGCTAATACAGAAAAGATCTCAAAACAGCCTTTGTAGTAATAAACATCTCCTGTAGTTAAAGTTTCTCCTGACGTAAGTGTTATCACTGATTACGCTGCACATTCCAGGAATTGTTTGGATTGTTTAGAAGGCAACCCATGATCACAAGAACAGCTGCTGAACAACAGTGGTATTCACTGACGTAAAACTAGATGCCTGAGAGTGGAACTACTTTTAATTTTAATGTGTAGTAGATACATGACTGACATAGAAGGAACAAATTAATTACATCACCAGGAACATTTGTTAGTGAAGAAGGGAGGAGAAGTTAGCTTTAATGATGTATTGAATGACACCGAATAAGCGTTTCCATTGTCTTTTTTTTTTATGCCAACATAACAGCCTTTCAGCCAAAGATGTTTCTGGCTGAAGTATTTAATGAATTAATAGCTCTTTGCATGTACTTAGAAAATGCAATATTTAAGTTTTATTAATAGTTTTGAAGTGGTTTGTCAAGGAAAAAATTAATAGAAAAGAGAAATATGTATCAAGTATCTTTGAATAGAGGGAAGAAATACATGTAAGCTGGAACATACATGTAGAAGGAACCTCCTGAATCATCAGTTTTATCCTCTGATGCCTGCAGGTGATCATATCAATCATACCATGTATCGTATCATATCACATTCTTTCATAAAATTACCAAGTTGCAGGTAACTTACTGAGGGTATAGTGAACATGTAAAGATGTGAAAAGCCAAGAGCACTAGCAAAAGAAGCAGTTCTGCTCTTTCCCACTTCTAGTCTCCTTTTTCTTCTCCAGATGCTAGCTACTTTGTGGTGGCTTAAGTGTTGGTATTAACTAGACTACCTACTTTCTTCAACCCTAAATATACCACTAACATGAAAAGTGAAAGTGTATCCACACTTCTGAGGTGTCAATATGCTATGTAAAGCAAGCATATTGTCTCAGAGAGCTTTGCCTCACAATTTGTTGTTCAGCTTCTGCTACACTGTCATGTCAAAATCTTATTAAAATTTATTCACTGTATGGATGCACTAGTCATTACAGAGGTAACCCATGCGATGACATCATGTGGCAAGTGCTTGTGGAAAAAGGGCTGTTGGTGATAAATATAGACTTTTGCTCATATCTCAGTGTCTCAGGTGGTATCCCACTTGATGAGTCTCTAAATGTGAGCGATGACGCAGGTCACGTCTCTCATTTCTACTCAGAAGTGTGGATGGCATTTGTGGTGGTCATTGTGCATAAAGCCTTATGATGCTACCAGGGAAAGAAAGAAAAAAAGGGATCTAAAATGCTGTTTCCCCTAGAAGAAAAGAAAAGCAGGAGTAATAATGCGTTGTAAACAAGCTTTATAATGTGCATGACATTTAGAAAGGGTCATCTTCTATATTTTAATAAATGTTACAAATATTTGTAATGTCTATATTTTGTTATCAGTTACAGGAAATCAAATAGTCATCTTCTCTCCCTTTCATGTTGGTTAATGGCAAGCTTGGGGTTGAGGAAAGTACATATTTTAGCTAATGCCAAGAGCAGAACAGAGTTTTGACAAGGGCAGACTGTGAAGGAGGTAGAAGTGGGTAATACAGAAATACCAGAAGCAGGAAGCCACCACTCACAATTACAGGAAATATTATTAATAGATTAATTCTGATAAAAAGTGTAAGCATAAAGTAGCTGTGGTAGAAAAGAAGGTACAATACTCCCTACTCTTGAAGTGAAAAAATACCCTGTTGAGGTAGCAAGTAGCCAGTACTTCCATGTGTGGCCTGACAACAGAAAGATTTTGGAAACACACTGATTCAGTGGAAGTATCATCCCCTCTATCTTCCACAGCCTTGCAGTGCACACCTTTTCCAACCTTTCTGCCATCAGTAAGCAGCGAAAGGAGGAACCATTACTTCACGCGGGGAGCTGAGCATTGCAGAAAACCACATTTCACCATTCACGCTTTTGAGAGTCATGGAATAGCACGTAATTGCATTAATTAACTTTGTTGTTCCACTGCTGAGTCCTTCCTGTGGGAAAGGGCTGCTGCTGCATAACCAGCTCAGCAAGTTGTGTCCTAGCTCTGATGAAATGTAGAGAGAGAACTTACCTCATCACAATTAAAAATGTGTTCTGTTTCCATCTGTGCAGCACAGAGCTAACTGTTACAGCAAGGTCAGATCACAGCTACTTAGCTCCTCCATCTAACAATAAAAATTAATACAGGTAGAGCCATTAGAGAGGAGGCATGACATCCTGGCTGATACCCTACTCAGTGTAAATAATTAAGCATTTCCTAACCTAATTTACAATACTTAAATGTACAATATGGAACTATTATTCTGATTTGACATTTTCGAAGTTCTAAAGCAGGAAGAAATTATTTAAAAGAGCATTTATAGCAATGAGCCTGAATTTAAAGTAATTTTCACTGGAAGAAATCAGGAACAGCTACAGTCCAGTTAGTGGATTTATACTGGTAACTACAATCAGAACAGAATCTTAACTTAGTTATCCTGAAATACAAAGCAGTGTTCCTGATGCTTTGATATCTATAGTAATTATAAAATAATATTTTAGCAACTTTCAGTACTTCAGTTTTCTCTCTTGAAGTACTTCAGAGAGTTTCAGTACTTATTCAAGCACAACTGAAACATTAAAATTGTTATAAAGAAGCACCAGTTGTAAGAGTTAGATTATCCATTCATGAAAAATATAAAGTCTTCAACTTGTTATTTATATGCAAGCACAATTTTATGAAAATTAAGCTTTAATCAATTAGTAATTCAGAGTAGGAAATGCAAACATAATCAGTTTACTATCAGACCTGGGCCCTTCAATTAAAGAGAGGTTTTTGTGCACATCTATCTGAATTTGATATAAAGTTACTATAGGGAATTAGCATATCAGATCTTGCTAAGGAAGAGATTACTGAAGATAATTTAGAGGAATTGTTACACTGAAAGAAACCAGTGCAGTATTTTCATTAATTACACTGGCACTAGTGTGCTACTGACTTTTGTTGATGATTCTGAGCTGAGCAGCATCTTTACAATAAAGAAGATTTTTGAAATATTATATGGGTAACTTCTGAAGACTAGAAAATGACTTGCTTATGTGACTGGATGAAATTCAACAGTGGAAAAATGAAAGAGCATCCACTTGGTGGTAGGTCAATATTGCTGTTATTAGCAGAATCTCATGTGCAGAAAACCATCAGGACAGGTGAAAGAACCACACATGCTACTCAGCTGCAGAATCACTGTAGTTTCTGATGTGACGTACCTTTCAAAAGCATGGGTAGAATTATAGAACACTGAAGGTGAGAATATATCCAAAGTAAGTATTTGTTATAGAAAGGACTTGTAAGAAATAAGTATTTCTTATAGAGAACACTTGTAAGATTTCACCTGGAATATTGTATGCGTTTCTGCTCAACATCGCTTAATGATGTTGAATTTTCACTGGAATATGAGCAAAGGGGAATTAAAATTATATGGGCACTGGTGACTTGTCTAACGAGAGTAACTGTTCTTGGCTTGTGTTACTAATGAGGGTTGAAAAGGGACGTCTAAATATATCACAGATGAAATATAGGGAGTGAGAAGGGCTCATTAAGTTAAAGGGCAGTGTTGGCTAAAAAGAAACTGTCAGTGAATAAATTTAGTATTGACTCACACCCTTGGCTTTCAGATATGACATAACTGCAAATAATTTTGTGAAAGGATCCTAGTAACAATATACTAGCAGCAGCATGGTGAAATCAGGATGGCCTATGAATGTGAAGACCATTATGGCTTAATGATAACAGCAGAGTAATAGCTTAGGCAAGGCTTTGATCTTAATATGCAATCATATTGTGTCCACTTCTTTGTTCCATTTATCTCTGTTCCTGGGGGTTTATGATCTGTCATTCTCTCCCTGCAAATACAGCTCTCTTCTGAAAATGCTGCTACACTTTTTAATTCCATATTGTCCAAGGAATTAGTCTAACTAGTTTCAACAAAGAGCATCTCTCTCTTATCAAGTTTGCTGCTGCTTTACCAGTCTTGCAGAGGGATCTGAAAGTGCCTGAAGATCTGTTCATTTTTTTCAAGAAAGCCAATGAGAATAAAATAGATACATTGTATTTCTCAGGTCAACAAACATGGCTCAGATAACAAGGAAAAATAGTAAATGTGTTTGGTTTTAATTGTCATACTTGCATTGGACCCACTCTAACTTAGAAATTTGTTTGTTTCTCTCTAACACAGGACTAAGAGATTTGGGGCTGTTAGAAGAATAACAAGAACTGTTAGCACATGAACCTGGTTACTTTGGAGACTGTTAGAAAATAATGAATCATTACCTCTTGATGACTTCAGTGGAAGGAGACAGAATGTGTAAAATGAGCACAGTTAGAATCTGAAGCAAAAACCTGAGATAGCTGGAAGGGAAGAAGAGGAGCTTTATTGTGTGTTCCTTCCTGTCACTAAAACTTAACATTTACAGGCCAAAGAGATGAACAGATACATTACAAAGAGCCACATAAGCTTTGTTCCATTCTAACATAATGTACCCTGAATACTGTATCATGTTTTAAAAAGATGGTATGTGCAACTGTAAACATCAGAAGGTCAAGTTCATCTAACATGAGCAGTGGCAACAAAACAGCAGTGCTGATGCAGAAGCCCAGTTTTTCACTTGTGGTGCCACAGCATTCCCTGGACTGACAGCAGAAAGCCCAGCCAGTGATACAGCAACACTCCTGGAGAGACAGGACACAAACCAGAGGCAAATAGGATTCATTTTCAAAGATTATAACTAAACTCATTTTGCAAAGTTAAAACCAGTATTTTATTATGCCATAAATACTATTTCTTAAGATTTGGCACTAGTACCATTCCAAGTCCATTTTCAGCAGCTCCTACCTGGGTTAAAATATCATAAAATCCATTTCAGGGAATTTGGGAATTTGGTGAATGAAGACTATAAACAATTAACTTTTGATTCTTATCTCAAATGAGATAACAATAGCCATCAATAGCCATACTTGCTTAGGCTAGACAGCAAAGATGTTTCTAAATAAACAAGATTATTATAACTGGAGTAGGTCATCAGGGTGTGAGGCACCAAGCTACTTAACATAAAGACAGAAGTTAGAATAGTCACAACCTGACTGTAATACAAAATAAGAAAACAACCAACATAGGATGAAATATAAACAGAAATGTTTATTTTTTTTTCAGTGTTTTTCAGTACTCAGAAATAAATGTGAATCTTCTGGTCAGTTCCTCTACTGGATACAACCTGTTCTTTTCATGTGTACCAAAGCAATATATGGGATTAAGAAAGCAAGTTTTCTTAACCTGTAATTTGATTCCTACACGTCATAAAAGCTTTGATGTAATTCTGTGGCAGCTTTTGCCATTTCATGCTACAGCTTATGTTAATAAATGTTTTCAGTGTATCCAGCGGCAAACTGGGCTTTTTCCCAAACCAAAATACACTCTTCTCTGCATTATTACAGTTGGAATGTGACCTAAAATATAGGGTTTACAAATGTTTTTTTTAAGCCAATTAACAATTTCTGCCTTTCACTCAATTACATTTACCGTTTTTCTAACTGAAAGATAACACCTGAGAAGAATACCTGAGTTACAACTATCAGTTTAAACTATTACTCAGCATGTGACTTTTTGATTCATTTAAGTAACATTTGTGCGCTATTATAAAGACATTGCTGCAGAAAAGGACAATTAAATTATTTTTATTCTGGAAAATAAATGCACTTTTTCCTATAAGCCACATGAATCCCTGATTCTGTAGATTCACAGAAGTTGAAGTAGTGTTCTCAATGCTAGTCACTCCAAATACTGCAAATGATGATATATTCTTTGAGTAAAGGAATCCCCAAATCCGTAACCTGCTCCATAAAAATTATGTATCACAAGGAATAGACATAGGTGTCAATCTTAGAAAATTCAATTCCATTAGAAGCAGTCACCTTCTTTAAGAGTCCTTAGCTTCCAGTAGATAAATCATTATCTGCTTCTATATTTATTGAGTTGTGCCACATAGATGTTATGTTTGATATTAAATGTTTGCTATCTCTCCAGTTGTAACTTGAGCTCAAGCAAAGTTGAAAAGATTTTTAGTGTAAATACTAGTAATTATTGAGGACAAAGACCACAACATATCAAATATAGAATCACAGAATCATAGAATGTTTACAGTTAGAAAGGACCTTAACAGCATCTAGTTCCTAACCCCCTGCCACAGGCAGGGACACCTTCCACTAAACCATGCCACTCAACACTCTGTTCAACCTGGCCTTGAACACCGCCAGTGATGGAGCATTCACAACTTCCCTGGGCAACACATTCCAGTGCCTCACCACCCTTACAGTAAAGAATTTCTTCCTCATATCCAATCTAAACTTCCCCTGTTTAAATTTTAACCCATTACCCCTTGTCCTATCGCTACAGTCCCTAATGAAGAGTCCCTCTCCAACATCCTTACAGGCCTCCTTCAGACACTGAAAGGTGCAAAACTTTTCTAGGCAGCCCATATTCTCTGATGGACTTCAGGAAGAGTTATGAGAAAATAATGCATAGCTTTTCGTCATCACACTATTGTCTCCTAATGTGAAAACTAGAATGTCAAAGCCTAGCTGTGTTACAATGAAAGCAAACAGGCCACTCATAATGGCTTATGTTTGACATCACCTTCTCCTAGCCTGCAGCCATGAACTGCTCAAGATTTTTTTCTTCTTCTTCTACCTCCAACACCTCAGCCACTATTTCCTCCGCATTTTCTGCTCATTCTCACGTAGCCTAAAAAGCCCATCTGAACATCTCACCTCAGTTTTCAGACTGGAAGAGGGATAGGTGGGTGAAGTTCAGGGATGGCCCATGTGTGGTGGGAATGGCTGCATTTGGGGGCCATGTTATATGAAGCATTCTCTTCGAACTTATGTGTGGAAAATGTTTCTTAACCCTGTAATAATTTACCTTGAGTGCATGATCTATCCTCAGGTAACTGCTCTCCAGTGAGGCTCTAACTATTTGTATTTTCAACTTAATAGCACTTTCAGCTTCAATAGGAAACCTGACACTTGTGAGGTTGGGTGAAAGTGGGGAGGGTTCCTGCAGTAGACTAAAGCGTGCCGAATAAGAGAAACACCTAGGAGGGACTGACCTTGCTTGTGGGGCAACAGCTGAGTGGTGCCAAGGGGGTAAATGTAAGAAAGGCTTTCTGCCTCCCGTGAGATAGGAAGCCCGAGCTGGACGAACTCCCTCCCCGAGGGGAGGTTTCCGACGCCAACCAGAGCATGCGGGCTGCTCCCGACGGGCCGCTGAAGGCAACAGCGCCCATGGGGACCACAGCTCCCCCCCGCCACAGACTGCGGGGGAAAGCCCACGGCAGCCTCACCGGAGACAGCACCCCAACACCGCCCGGCCCGCCGCTCACGTCATTTCCTGTCACCCCCTTGCGGAAGTGTCGCGGTCGCTCCAGCGAGCGCGGTGTGCGGGGCTTGCCGGTTTCCATGGCAGCGGCCGCGGAGGGGCGGCCCGGTCGGCTGTGAGGGGGCCGCGGCCCTGGGCCCTCCTCCCAGGCCGCAGGCGCTGCCGTGCCGCTGGGGAAGCCGGAGCCCGAGCACCTGTGAGGAGCGGTGTGACAGAGCACCGGGGCCTGAGCTGGCGTCCCGCTGCGCCGCAGGCTGCCCCGGCGGCGGCGGGCTGCTGTGTGAAGGTTGGCTTGGATGGGAGCAGTTACGTTCCGTGGAGATCGAGCCTGGTTTTACAGCTGCAGAAGCCGAGGGCGTTTCCCGGTCTGTCTGGAGTGACACCAGACGTTGCTAACGGGGCTCCGGTTCGTGGTGCTTTGAAACCGAAACCAAACACGTCCTGAATTTTGCTCCTGGTAGTGCGCGTGGGACGTTTGCACACTGAGCTTTCACCTAAATCGCTGATTTACTTGTTTAAGAACGCTCTCTGTTTTGTTGTTGCTCTAGGGACTGACAAGGATTAGATGGCATCTTGTATGCACTTCCGCTTTGGGAGAATCTGCTTGTGCTGTGACTGAAAGTAATCTCTTTGTGCACTAAATTAAATGTAGCCTACAGTAATTCAGACTTTTTGGCTGAGCATCTTACAGGGAAGCCTTACAGCTGGGTACACAACTGCTTCAGTGGGGAGTTTCACACAGAATCAGAATGGTTTGGGTTGGAAGGGATCTTAAAGATCATCCACTTCTACACCTCCACTGTCATGGGCAGGGACACCTTCCACTAAACCAGGTTGCTTGGAGCCCCATCCTACCTGGGTTTGAATATTTCCAGGTGTCCTGGGTTCAGCCGCAGCAGTCATTTTTCTCCGTAGTAGCTGGTGCAATGCTGTGTTTTCGACTTCTGGTCTGAGAACAGCGCTGCTAACACCAGTGTTTATAGTTACAGTTTAGAGTGTTTTGGTCTGATGAGGACTTTCTGTGTCTCAGGCTCTGCCAGGGAGGAGGGGAGCTGGGAGAAAGCAGAAACAGGGCACCTGACCCAAACTGACCAAAGAGATACTCAGTTCCACAATACGTCATGCCCAGGATATAAACTGGGGCAAGAACACAGAAGAGTTCAGTTCACGGCTCAGTCGTCGAGTGGTGCACAGTTGTGTCCTCTTCCCTTGTATTTCCCTGGTCGTTGTTATTGGTAGTAGCAGCAGTGATTTGTGTTATACCTTAGTCACTGAATTGCACTTATTGGCAGGCAGAGTGATTTACAGCTTAAACCACAACACCAGGGATGGCGTGTTTATGCCCTGAGTAACCCATTTCAGTGTCTCACCACCAAGTAAAGAATTTCTTCCGTATATACAGTTTAAATCTACCCTCTTAGCAGTTTAAGTGATTACCTCTTACCCTTACACAACCAGCCTTATTATAAAGTCTGTCCCCATCTTTCTTACAAGTCCCCTTTAGGTATTGGAAGGCTGCTATGAGGTCTCCATACAGCCTTCTCTTCTCCAGGCCCCAACCCTCTTAGCCTGTTTTCATACGGGAGGTGCTGCAGTCCTCTGATCATCCTCGTGGCCCTCCTCTGGACTTGCTCTAACATCTCAATGTCCTTCTTATGCTGAGAACACCAGAACTGCACACAATACTCCAAGTGAGGCCTCACGACAGCAGAGTAGAGGAACAGGATCACCTCCTTGTGCCTGCTGGTCACACTCCTTTTGATGCAGCCCAAGATATGTTTGGCTTTCTGGACTGTGAGTACTTGGAATGCATCTAAAAGTCTGCAAAATAAAGAGGTGTTCAGAGCACCTCTGTCTTCATGGTATTTGCCCAGTTGCAGTGACCTGTTAATTAGGTAGAGCTGGGCAGGAATTTTCTGGCACCATCTATTTCTAGCAGAAAGGAATTTCAACAGAGTCAAATGTTTTTAACAATCCAGTGTTGCAGTGTTTTCTTTAAAATGCAATAATATTGTCTTTTAGACTATGTGTATAGCATCAAAATAACCAAATCTTCCAGTGAGACAGAAAATTTAGTTCCTAACCAAATCTACAGTCCCGGATTTCTGGACTACTATATTTTCCTACAGAACAATGAAAGTAGCCTGTTTACTGCAGAACACAATCTTTTCTTTAGCATTTTCTTTTATGTTCCTTAACATAATGTTTAGTTTTGGTTAACTTTTTGTAATTTGTGATTTGAATAAAATAAAGTCTTAATGAAACAAATATAGAAAAATACTGTTAATGTATTTTATTGAAATCTTTTAAATTGCTCTCG
Organism: Forpus xanthops; assembly: GCA_032466535.1. Classification (NCBI taxonomy): domain Eukaryota; kingdom Metazoa; phylum Chordata; class Aves; order Psittaciformes; family Psittacidae; genus Forpus; species Forpus xanthops. The sequence goes on along the minus strand of JASSUY010028129.1, from coordinate 4,209 downwards.
GTCTAAAAAAGTTAGAGAAGTGAAATGATAAAAAGTATAAGTGCTTTGCCTCTGAATTTCCATTTTAACAAAAGACTTAGCTTAATGCAAGTAATGTAATATTGCAAGTAATTTTTGTTTGAATTTTGTCTGGTTTTGCAGGCCTTTCAGATGATTTAAAAAACAGGATATTACAACACTGATCATGCTAAGCAAACAGGTATCAAAGAAATACTAGAACTAAAGGAGCTAGCAATTGCTATGCAAGGTAATAAATTAGGAAAGTATCATAACAGAGCCTTCCTTATTCTATAGAACGTGTACTTTCATCACTGACATCTTTGCTTTGTGTAATTCTTGAGGAATCTGTTTTGGCTCTTCTTCTGTCTTCATATACCTATTTCAGCTAAATTATATAAATTTGTGTTTTCAAAATAGAATAATATGCAAGTATTGATAGATGAATTAGAGACTGGGTTACTTGGTTGTCTGAATCAGAAAAATATGTTGGGATTAACGCTGCTTAATGCAATGTTAAGAAGTCATGGTGCAGTCTGCTTACTGTCAATACCGTAGCAATTTGTGATGGAAGACAGGTTCCTCTGGAGACCTGCAGAGGGAGATCTGTGCCATCAAAGTGAGGGGGGGTTATCTATCCCTTTGCTGTGTAAGAAATAGTAAAGGAAGATGCTTTGGAATATAAAATAATGTGTGGGAAAAGGTTGATTTCCTAAGAGGGGAAAAAAAATAAACCTACAAAAAAAACAAACCAACAAAAAAAAAAGCACAACTCCACTTTTGTTTTTAGTGCTTAGATGACATATAAAGAGATAAGAACTAAAATGAAATGCTTTTGATACAAATTTTAGAAGCAGTATCTCACTCTATCTCACATCTCTGAAAGACTTCAGAGTATTTTGCTCATCTGAGCCAGTGTCAAGCAGAATGCATTTCCTTTAGCACTTCCTCTGTCATTTCTTGCTAAAATGCACATACTTTTTATTCCTTTTACCATGAAATACTTTAAGGGTGTTGAGTTAGGGTTTATAAATATTTTTTTGTCATTCCTGGGTGTACATTTTGATATCTGTATTGATACATATGTGTGGGTCTCCTTTGCAGAATCTGACTAGTTACCATCTGGCAGATACTTGAATGTTCCTAAGTTAGTTAATTTTTAAGAAAACTAAATATCTTTCCTGCACAAACATTCTCTGCCTGTCAAATATTGAATCCAAGTATCTTCAAAATATGCAATACTGAGGTTTGGAGTAGGAGGGCTTAGTTTAACAGAGAACACTGTAATCTAGAAACAAGGTATATTTAAATGAAGGGTCAGTTCTCATTATGCTTTCCTTGCCTGTGATTAGTGAAATATATGCTTAATGTTGTATATTCAGATCTTCCATTTCATGAGTAACGGTTTTCTTAATGTCAGTTTGAAATTTTTATCATCCACAGGAGTGATACAATGGAGTGGTGCTTACAGCAAACATTGCAAAGACGTCATTGATACTTCTGACATGGCAGTATATGTTCGTTTTGGTGCCTTTTTATAAGTTATGCTTTGCTGTGCGAAAGTAATTATAGTTTTCTTCATGTAATTGCTTAATTTCATCAGACAACATTATGGTTCATTTTTTCTTATTTTCACTATAGAAAGCTCCTCAAGACTTTATTTAACTGTCAAATTTGTTATCTGGGGAGAGAATCAGCTCACAGATTAAAAAAAAAAAAAAAACACATTTAGGTGTCTCATGGGGGTATTTTTGTCCAAACAGGGTGTCCGAACTTCCCATATCATGAGTGCAGATCTGTCTTTGTAGTCAGTGGAGATGTTTAAAAACATGCTACTTGGCCTCTATCTCTGGTTTCAGAAAAGTATAGGTTTTCCTTAGCCCTCCATCATGTCTGTCAGCCCTGCATAAGAGGTCTTTCATACCTCATCTGGCAGTAAACCATGAGTGCATGAACAACTGAATCAAGTTCCATTGACTTCATTGCCTGTAACAGAAACTTACTCACTTGATTCTTATGTAGACACCTAAATATAGGTGGTTTACTTTGCAGATAGAAACTCCTATTGGCAGCCTAAGATGTATAAGGCATGGATATGAAGCTGTAAGCTCTGACGTGTAGAGACCCATGCCAAAGTGACTGTTGTAGACCAAAGAGGATGCCATAGGGTGTGAAAGTGCATTAGATGCTTGTTAAGGTGAGTGAATCTAGCCGTCAGCATCTCAAACAGAGTACTGGATTAGCTGTACTTTTCTTTTGACTAGCTTACTTTATATATGAAAATAAATGATAATAAGATTTTAATTTTTAGCTTGTTCACTGCAGCAACACTTGCTCATCTACAAAAGCACCATTTAAGCACAATGGGAAGAAAAAATTGGAGAGCAGGCTTCAAAAAAGTTTGTGACATAGTTTATGCGGTTTTTCATGCTCAAGTATAGTTTTAGATGAGTAACATGATAGTACAACATAAATGAGATATGTTTATAGATACCAGTGGAAGAAAGCAAAAATTGCAGTTTTTAGTTTCTTGACACGTGAAAAACAATTGACCACAAAGTACTCAAGCAGTGTAGGATTAGACCCAGTGCACTCAGTACTTAACTTTTCCATATTATAGGGGGTAGTCAATCAAATGAACATGCTAATTCACAGCAAATAAAGGGAAATTGCTTTAATTGACAGTCTGTGATTGGGTCTGTTAGGAGGCAAAAACATAGTAAATAATTCACATAAAATGCTGTTTGGTTCAATAAAAAAATGAAAATGTCTTGAAAATTTGGTATTTGAACTCATAGGCTACCCGGCCGCGGACGATGACCAATCCTGGGCGCTCCAGGTGGCTTTCTACTGCCCTCTAGGGACTGTGCCGCAAACTTTCTTCTTAACGAGTTCAGGCTGTAATTGGTACAGTAAAAATAATCCAATTTAGAAAATTTGGAACCTAAATTTCATCTTTGTTTCCCACATTCAAATGGAGCATGTGAGTTTTTACTTCTTGACAAAACAAAGCCAATATTAAAAAGAAATAGAAAAATATTGAATTACTTACTTGGATAGTTAGGCAAGTTATCGGGTAAAAATATTTAGCTATAATTATTCTATTATTGTTTTTACATAGCAAAGTCAAATGGAGATATATAGTGGCAATTGTGTAGAGGATTTTAGCAGCATCTATTGTATTATACAGTATATAGAAAATCATAGAGAATCCTGAAAGGAGAAAGGAATGTGTTTTTTGCAGAATGAATGATCTCCTGGACATCTGAAGGGACAGAAGAACAGGTGCACTTGTGAATGAGTTCAAACCAGCATTAATCATGTGGAGTTTCAAAGAATAGGATAGAGAAATGTGAAGCAAAGAAGAAAAGTGCACAGAAAAGATATGGGGAACTGTGAGACTGAGGAATTTTAATAAGATGTGAGAGGAGATCAGAAAGCTGAAAACACTGAGCAAGTGACAGAAGATGATATGCATTTCAAGAATGTTGCATAGCTTGAAGTGGATGGTTAGAAGGCAAAAGTGAGGCTTTCACAGTTAAGGAAAAGAGAGCTACTGTAAAGAAAGAAACTACAGGATTTATTAAGAAGACAACACAGAGAGTAAATGTTTTAATTTTTTACTATTTTCTTCTTCATTCCTGGATAAAGATATGTAGCATTATCACTTGAAGCTCTAAAACCAAGTGTAAAATGGGGGGGGGGGTGTCATAAGAATTGTGGAATCTTCCTAGCAATCACTGTAATGTTTTAAGCAGAGTTGGTTTTAAAGAGTGCTACAGGCTACATAGACTATTTGAAAAAAAAAAATGTGTTCATTTTCAAAATTGCATAGTGAAACACTCCTGTTGGGAAATAGTCGCTGCAGAGAAAAATGAAGAGAGTAACATCTGTCTCTTGTACTACTTCATCAATTATGTAGACATGTGTCATGGGTTCAGCAGCAGCAGTCAATTTTCTCCTTTGTAGTAGCTGGTGCAATGCTGTGTTTTTTATTTTGGGCCTGGGAGCAGTGCTGCTAGCACCAGTGTTTTCATTTACTGCTCGGTAATGTTTTGTCTGACCAAGGACTTTCTGAGCCTCATGCTCTGCCAGGGAGGAGGGGAGGCCGGGGGGGGAAGCAGAAACAGGACATCTGACCCAAACTGACCAAAGAGGTATTCCATACCACAGCACGTCATGCCCAGGATGTAAAAACAGAGAGCAGAGACC
>JASSUY010028127.1:15640-36628 GCA_032466535.1 Forpus xanthops | reverse complement strand
GGAGATGTCCCTGCCCCTGGCAGGGGGGTTGGAACTAGATGATCTTAAGGTCCTTTCCAACCCTAACTATTCTATGAAATAAGTTTAACTGCTCTAATTATACACTACTTTGGATTCCTCAATGCTGAATGGAATCCTTGCAAAGCTGGCCCTGAAATGGCCATACATTTCCAGGGAATCACCTGTATGTTTTTTTTCAAGCTAAAGTGCACAGATAAGGCTTTTCACAAAAAATGTGCTCTGTATGCTGCCATGGATAAAATTAAACAGTAATTCACCTTTGAAGTAAGCTGATTTTAGGCCACAACGTAACCGGAGATTAACAGAAAACAGCAGTTCTGCGTGGCAGGGAGAGTTGTCAGTAATGCAGGACATGACACCTCTGCCTGTGAGCCACTAGAAAGCGGATCCCAAGGACTATGGTGGGGAACAGGAGCACAAGACTGATCTCACAACCCAGGTCCTGACTGCCTGCATTCACAAAGCATCCTGAGTGCTGTCAGTGAGGGCAGGCTCACAAAGCTCTAGATCTCCTAACATCCCTTTCACAGTTTCAATCGAGTTAGATGCCTATTTTTGTATTCCCAGCGGCTGTGAAGTTTTGCTTTGCAACCCTTGGTAGGGTTTAGGTTCCAGCACAAACAGACAAGCTTTACAGACATTTTTGGCTTGCTTCTGTTTTTTTATCCATTGTCAAGTAGGCTGTTTTTCACTGCCCTATCACTATCAAACCTATAGCTTTCAAGGTACAACATTATCTTTCTGTACTCCAGAAACTATAAAATAGTTACCTGAGCACTATTAGCAATTTAAGGATGAGTTTAGTCAGCAGAATAAATTCATGCTCAGTGAAACAAGACAGAACAATGAGTACTTTGCAAGCCATGAAATATTCACTGTTACTTGTCCATCAGTTCTATCCTCACCCAACAGCCTTCATCCAAACCATAATGCTCAGGCTGGAAAGAAGGTACCAAACTAACTTCAGACAGCCAGTGCACAGCACATGAAGAACACTGGAGTAAAAGCAAGGATGCAACAATGGCATATTTCACAGCCAGGACGGAGGGTCACTGAGAGAAGCCTTGAGCTTGAAGGGAGCTTTGCAAACAACTGTCAGATGAGCAATTTGATGTGCAATGGAGGGGCTGTGCTGAAACATCAAGATGATGCTTGGACCTGGGAGGAGATGCTAGAAAAGCAAGAAGCTGGCACTGAGCTAGTCAAGGGTTTCTGCAATTTGAGACCTTTCTGAGTTAACCATGAAATACAGAAAAGAAACAGACTCACACTGGTGAAGAAAACCCCCAAACCATCTTTTGTGACCACTGCAGAACAACACAAGATGGAGGCAGTGGCCTCCCCACACCAAGCAGCAGCCACTGCTTGAAGCAAGGGCTGCACGGTACCTGTAGTGTCTGGTGTCCCGAATGGGCCGATCACTGCTGAGTTTGTCACTCTCTAGCTGATTAAAAGCATGCTGGCGGTAGGGGTCTTCTCCAGCCTTCAGCAGCTTTGTGGACAGGTAAGCCTTCTCATCAAAACCTCTCCTGCTGTTCTTCTCTCTCTGGGGAGCCCTTGTCATCTAGAGCAGAGACAACCATCAGAGAGAGCATTAGGAAGGACATCCAACTCATGTTTAGACACAGGTAATAAGTTCAGACACATGGACACTAAAGCAGGCTTTTTTGCCACACATCTGGAAGTGGCTAAGGTAGAAGAGAAGGCAGGACAGGCAAAAGATTGGAAAGAAAAGCAGGAAACCTTCATAGATATAGTGCTATAATTGCCCTCTCCAAGGAAAATCACAGGCTTCGCTATCTTTACTGACTGAGCTTGGGATGAAACCTGCTGCTCCTGATAGTGCAGGTAGAGCCAAATTCCCTTCAGCACTTGTTACACGGAATGTGCAAGACCGCAGCCACTTGGAAACCCTTCCAGGCAACACAGGTTTGAAAGCTACCTCCAGCCAATGTGGCTGAAACATAGTACTATGAGGAAAAACAATTTCAGTCTTTCAGCAATCACTATCACATACGGACATACAAGCAGCTGATTTCTCAGGTTCCCTGCTGTGCCTTGCCCAGCTAAGTCCACTCCCACAGAAGTCCATGATAAAGTTGAAAGCTGCATGTGACAATCCCCAGGCCCACACAAGAGCTAAAACACCTGAGCCATCCCTCCTTTCTCCTGATTTTCTGCTAGCTTCCCTAGGCCACAGAGTCAATGCAATGCCAGCCCCTGAGAACCATCCACTAGGGCCACCAGGAGGGAGGACAGGCACAGTTGTAGCCCTTACTGAACAATTAGATACAAAATTCTGGTTGGAAATAAACTAGAAACTGCAAAATACTGGCTTCTAAAGCAATCAGGATTGTTTCTACAGTAAAAGTATAACACACATTGTCTATGGTAGGCATTTGATAAACCAAATCATGAAGAAGCCATAAAATGCTCCCAGCTTTGTACAAAGAAGTGTTGGATGGAGCTCCTTAAAACTGCTGGAAAAGATGGATTGTGGTATATTCACATCTCATCCAAAGCACAGGATAAACCCCAGATCTTGAGATCATTCTCTGTAAAATAGCCCTCTAATACTAGGCTCAATCACATTTCTCCTTCTACTACATGGCTCGTTTTAGGAGTTTTAGAGGGCAAGAGACCAGCCCCTGGTTGCCAGTATCACACAGGGTTTTGAATAAGCCGCCTTAGTGGGTCAGGAAACAACTCGAGAGAACCAGCACCATGGCAAATTCCTTAAGCAGAAGAAAGCTTAGGAGAAGAAACATCTCTGCACCTTTCTCCAAGAAGGGCTACCCTGAAGTGCAGACAGCCCTAAGAGAACCAGACAGTTAGGTAAGATCATGGCAAATTAATTCAGTGTAGATAAGTGCAAGATAATTGAACATTAGAAGGTACAAATTGAATTACTCATGCATATTGACGGATTTCAAATGAGCCGTGACCTCTTGGGTTGCAGATCTAAGTGCCCCCACGGACAACTCAATGAAACCCTGAACTCAGTCTGCTGGGATGGGAAATACAGCAGACTGAGTGCACTGAAAATGGGACAGAGGGAACTGAATCACTGCAAACACTGTTATACAAAAATTATTGACAGCTCAGCAGCTATAGCCAGAGTGCAAGTTTTGCCAAGCTGGTCTTTGAAAGGAAGCTACTGGAGAGCGAAGACAAAGGTTAGGACTATTCCATTTGGGAAGAAGATTAATACAGTGAGAGGAAAATTATGCTTAATACAGCCAAGGTCAGCCTGATGCTCAGGTTTCCCTTACTTACCATGCAAGAATGAGGGAAATGACTTTTCATAGTTAAAAAAGAAGCACACCACTACTTTCAACACAATGAAGCTTATTCAAGTACTGCACAACCAAGCTGCTGTGTATGGGTTTACCCCGTACAGCTGGTTTCACAGACTGCTGCCTAGACTCTCCCTTGAAAGTCTAATTTTCAGTACAAAGGGTAAAATAATTACTTTGTACCTGCCCAAAGCAGGGCTCAGGGCAGAACTTGGCAGCCAGGGATCATCCTACACACCAGACAGGAGTAGGGCAGCTGCAGGTCATCAAGGCAGGGCCTATGGCTGGACAGCTCAGGGCTGTGGGGAGCTGAGAGCCCCTGGGTCCTGCGCAGGGACATGAAGGCCCATTCTTGCCCTCAGGGCCATGACATATCTAAACTTCATTTTTAGGGGTAATTCCTCGAGATACTACAGTTCACATATTACTTCTACATCAAGTTTATAAAGTGGAAAAAGAGCACTGGAAATTAATTGTCAGTTAAGAACAATTCTCACTTTTATTTCAGCCAGTATCAATTTGTGCTCTGTTCAACAGGGAAAAAGGGGGATTCAGGGGATGATAGCTCAGAGAGTCTAGCTTCAGCTTCCAGAAAGACAGCTAATCAACAAGCAATCAAATATCAATCTGTGAGCACCAAGAAGATAACAAGGTAATAAACAGGAGCCAACTGAGATTTGTCAAAGAGCACATCATGTCAGACCAACCTAATTTTCTCCTGTGATGGAGTAATCAGTCTTAAGGGTGAGGAGGAGCAGGAGATAAATACATCATGACTTTGGCAAGGTTTTTGATAGAGGCTAGTAAGTGAAGAATGGTGTTGACTGAAGAATAGGGTGGTTTGAAGAACAGGGTTGACTGAAGAATAGGGTTGCAAATAAGTAACCTCAAGAATGTTAGGCTTTGATAGCAACTATAGAGAAAAGGAAGTTACTAAGATAAGCTTTTCCAGCTTTGCCTGGTGGTTACTGATATGACAATGATCCTCAACCAAAGGGATGAAGAAATAACCACCAGGGGTCACAAAGCCCACTACCACATTTTTGTGAGCATACAGGAGACATTCTCTAAAAGTATGATGTAATCTAATGAATATGTATGTTTAGCAACAATATAATCACAGCCTGGTTGATGCTTGGTAGAGACACACTTGAAGGAGCTATCCCCCGTGTCTCTAGGTGCCACAATAAAGAATACCTGCTTGTCAACTTAAACCTTTGTTGGCAAGTTCCTGGAGATTTTTCCTAATCATAAGACATTATCACTAGCAAGGTAGAGAAATAATAGCCTAGATGAAACTACTGCAGAATGGGTGCAACTAGTTGGAAAGTAACTGTCAGAGCAGAAGGGCTATGATGAGAGCAGGTCTTAGGAGTTTGCTCTAAATCCAGTGTTATTCAGTATTTTTGTAAGTACTTTGGATATTGAGACAACATGTTTGTCAAATCCATAAGAAATTCAGCAAAAACATCAGACATGTTTGGAAACAGCATTAGAATTCAAAATTTTCTCAACACACAGAAAAAAAAAACACTTCTGAAACCAATAAATGCCATTTAGTAAGGGCACCATAGACCTCTACAGTTCATCAGGTCAGTGTTAATACAAAACATGACAGAAACAAGAAGGTAGCAGCTCCTCAGAAAAGCCCTAGATACTATAGGTCATTATAAACCACACAACAGCTATGTCAGGTTAGGAGAAGAGAGCAAACACCATCATGAATGGAGCCCAGACAGAGACAAGCTTGGCAAAGCAAATATAAAACTTACGTTTAAGGACTGACTTGCTTTATCAAATTCTTCTAGAATATAGATGGTCAGCTACAGGACATCTATCATTATTAATTCAAAACATACTTGACAGGAGCAGCACAGGTTCTCTACGAAATAGTCAGTCCCTTGCCAAATCCTCTGAGGATGGTAGACTGACATCCACCCCCTTTTTCCTTTCTTTTCACATTGACACCTCTCACTTCAAGAAGAGGTTAATACAAACACATATGAGCTTCAGGCATATTAAAGGCACAGCATGTATAGCTGAATGCAGGGTCAAGTCTTTTATCACAGAGGTGGGACAGTCCATACCCATAAATTCTTTATACAGTTACACACCATGTATCTCCATGCCTGAGGCTGGAACTACAAGTGGGAGTTATGGGAACAGAAAAGCCCAGTTCCTGCTGATTGATGCTCTGAGATAGACCAAAAAATTTGCTACATGAAAGCAGAAATAAAGATAAATAGGCTCTAGAAATGTGAGCATCTAAACTCCTTTTCAGTAACGGAATGGACTAAGATCCTATTCTGCTGTTGAAAGCACATTCTTAATTGTGTTTTGACATGGTTCAAGAGACCAGAAACAACTCAAGTAGTGAAATTAACTTTGTAAACAAAGGATTAAAGGAAAGAAATTAATGCCATGCGCATCTATGAAAACTTGAGAGCCCGATTTTTCAACTAGCACCATGATACTCCTCTAGTCCTTATCATTTGTGAAATAGCAAGGCTATAATATTGACATTGCCACTCACCTCCGTGCATTGCCACTGTGTCATCAGACACAGGCACCCCAGCTCCAGTATCATGCAAGCAGCCACACTAACCCAGAGAAGCTGGGGACTTTAGGACTCTAAGATACCTTTCTGTAGCAGCAGGCCTGGGCAAGTGAAAAAGGGATAGCCATACTCCAGGTATCATGAGGAATCATTACTTACTGGATTAAGGTGTGCAATTCATCATTTTACACTTAGTGTAAAATTAGTCCAACAGCAGTTTTGTATGACAGGACATATACTTTGCAGCTTTTGCATATCTTCCTCACAAATGTTTAGCACTAACACAACAAATGGAGCAGGGGACTGCCAAGCCTCTCTTCTGATTCAAGCTCATTTTCATGATCATGATGTCAGCTCTGTCAAACTCCAGAACAGAAATGCAATCATAAGCCATCCCCAGTGAATGTCTTTAGCTTGAAGATCTGACCAAATCTATTTGTCGAATATGGACACAAAGCAAGCCAGGGAGTAACAACCTTGCCAAACGTCCCTCCCTGTTAAGCCCTGTTAATTTATCCTGCTGCCACAGCCACGTGTACTGCCAGTGCCATCACCTAAGCCCTGCTAGCATCTCCCTCCCACCAGCTGTGCAAGTCCACCCTGCCCTCAGAAGACATTTCCCTACTGAAGTGGTTTAATGCCAACTTCAGCCCATTGGATTGCTGACTGAGCAAATCCTCTTTTCCTCATAGCAAAGAGCAGGGCGCAGTCACCTCTGCAAAACACAGGGGAGCTGTTGGGGATGCACCCTATGAGATTTTGCTCCAAGGGCTCACTCCACTTGCTCCACAATGCTGCTTCAGAGGCCCAAAGACAAGTCCTAGAGAAGACAGGACAGCATAGCACCACCAGCAGCAATCAGATGTGGTGGTACTGTGCAGCGGGGCAGTGCTTGGGGATGCTAAGAGGTAGCTGCTGCTCAGCTCTGTGACCCATATGCTGGCACACAAATGGGCTATGCATGGCACAGAGCACAGCTGAGAGCTGCAACAGCTCCCAAGAAATTCCTAAGGAGCAAGCTACACTTGATGGGCTGAATACACAAGACAGTGTCTCTTGAAGGTGTGTTGCCAAGAGGATTTGTTTTAGAGAGTGAGTTGCATTTCCAGCTGGGTTTAGGAATCCCAGTGCACACATGGCTCTTGTTATGTCTCATGAAATAGTCTGTATACTTCTCTGAAAAACTGCTCAAAAGACTTTAATAGAAAAGCTGTGCCTGACAGCACAGGGCTTATTTTATTCATGCTTTGTTTAACTGTGTAAATTAATTGTAAATGTGGTTTAGGAACCATGCTCTTATGGAACTTCTGCTATGAAATGTTAATAAAAACTACCACAGTTAAATAGAACCATCTCTGTTCTTCAAGAAACACAAGTGCTGACAGAGGAGCTCAGAGACTGATCTAAATGTTTTGTTTGTAGCTTGCACAAACCAGAGTAACACAATGTAAGCAGTAAAGCTACTTGAATTGATCAGCTCCCACAAGCAGCTAATAGAGCACATGAGATTTTCTACTGCCATCAACACTGGACAGTCTTGAGACGTTGTCCTGGGTTCAGCAGTAGCAGTCATTTTTCTCCTTCTTAGTAGCTGGTGCAGTGCTGTGGTTTTGACTTTCAGCCTGGGAACAGTGCTGATAACACCGATGTTTTTAGTTGCTGCTCAGTAATGTTTACTCTGACCAAGGACTTTCTGGGTTTCATGTTCTGCCAGGGAAGAGGGGAAGCCGGGAGGAAGCAGAGACAGGACACCTGACCCAAACTGATCAAAGAGGTATTCCATAACCACAGCACATCATGCCTGCTATATAAACTGGGGCAGTTATCCGGAAAGGCTAGATCGCTGCTGGGGTTTGTCTGGGTATCGGTTGGCAGGTGGTGCGCGGTTGAATTCTCTTCCCTTGTTATTTCCCTTGTCATTATTATTATTAGTGGTAGCAGTAGTGGTTTGTGTTATACCTTAGTTACTGTACTGTTCTTAGCCCATGGGAGTTATATTCTTTTGATTCTCCTCCCCATCCCTCCAGGAGCGGGGGGGGGAAGGGGGGGAGTGAGTGAACGGCTTTGTGGTTCTGAGTTACCAGCTGGCCTTAAACCACAACAAACATGCTGCCAGTTCCAAATTGAGCAGGAGAGACTGTGGTGGGGCCCCAGCAGAGGCTATTTTCAATGTCTTCTGAGAAAAGTTCGTGGTTACCAGCTCAGGGTTTCTCTGGGCCCTATGAAAGGGCTGTGTTTGCCAAAGGACGGTGGGAGTGAGAAGCAGGGAAAGCCTGCTGCTTGCCCAAGGTGCTATTCAGCTCCCTATTCTTTTCTATTGTCTGCTGGCATTTATTGCCTTCTGTGCATGCAGAGGCAAATCTGCCAGCTCTGCAAGACTGCATCTCTGCTCTCTTTTGTTTTAGGCCTGAGAAACTCTCTCTATCCCTGTCTCATGGTTGGGAAGTCACAGGATTTCATCACATACTCTGTTCTTCCCTTCCTTCCTCAAAGTTTTTCCAGGCATTGAGCTGTTGACAAGGAACGTGTCCTCAAGCATCTGCCCTGAAAAGGTGGAAATCCTGCATAAGGCAAGAAAGGAGAAGCAATTACTTTTCTGTGTCTGGTTTCCACAGCAATGTTCTCCCCATACGCTGCAACATTTGGATGCTACTTTCAGAGCCTCTTTGAAGAGACACAGAACGCGGCACAGCATTTTTCCACATTACTGCTTACATCCCAGATGAGGTGAACCTCACACTCTCCTACAATGTCTGTCACAAACAGACATGGATTATTAGTGTGGAGTGTTTAGAAACAGGATATTGCTGACTTAGAGGTCACAGCAGCATGTGGACAGACAAGGCATGACTGATAAGTTTCAAGTAGACTTGTCATGGTTTGACAAGCTGGTATTTAGGGAAGTTTTGGGGAGGAAAATAGGCAACTCAAGAGAAGAAAGCCATGTAGCGGAATTTTACAAGGAGGAGCAGCAAAAAGAAAAACAAACTCAAACCCAAAAGCAATTAAGTTAGTACCTCTTATTATGAACAGTGGTTCCCTGACAGCTTCACACACCACTCCCCACATCCAATTTCTCAGCATAGAGAAAGGTGGTGTCTGTCCTACCACAGTCCCAGCTCCTTACTTTCACGTGTAAGAATCACAGCCTTGCTTCTGAGGAAGCCAAGCGGCCTCTGCTTAATGGTCCTACTTAGCCATCTTTTTAGTGAAGCTAATGAAGACACTTCCTTCTTGTGATATTTACGCTGCTCCTGCATGTCCTTGTCTACAGGAGGGAAGAGATGCTTCCAGGAAATATATCTGGATCACTATGCCCAGGTCCACATATAGCAATACAGGCTGGCAGCTAGGGGATGGCGATAAGTAAGTAGCACACAGTGCACAAGCAGCAGCACCACAGCACACATCAGTCGCATTCATTTTGCAGACAGAAGCCCTGGGGAGTATAGGGTGCAGGCTGCCATGCTGGATATATGAGCTCAGCATTAGACTGCATGCAAACAAGTCACTTCCACATGCAGTGACTAGCTTTAGCACAAACTAAACCCTCACTACCCCCATACAAATTAACAATCCATACATAAATCACACCAACTTGGGTTTCTCTCTGAGTACAATCCTGGTGTATACTCATTGTGGAATAATAATCTGAGAAGCTGGAATTTATTGTACAACCTCATGTGTGACAGGTGTAGGATACTATTAGTTATCACGCTTTACAGCTGGCCAAGAGACGTATAGCATATATAGATATAACATATAGCAGACGACTTCTCTAAAGCATGTCTGTCTTTGACCCAGCTATTTAATCCAACAGACCCATGAGCAGTTAGCAAAGGCTGGATCCTAGGAAGTTTTCTAGCTCAGCAGCCCAGAGGCAGGAAGACATTGCCCATAACTGCAGGGAGGGGACATGATGCCCTGGGGCACCCTTCCAGTCTTTTGTTTTTAGGAGTACTGAGTAAAGCAAAGCAGTGGAAGCCAAAAGGGTTTCAAAGATAGATGCCTGAGGGCACTTTCTTCCAAACAGCTCTGAGGAAATCCAGATGAGATGGAGCAGTTGCCATGGCTTGTTCCTTCCCTCGGTTGAAGTCTAATGCACACAGATGTCCCTTTTGCGAAACTGAAAAACTATTAACATGTTTTATGTTAATATATTTATGACATGTTTATACACGGATTTTGCATAAACATCCACATGTCCAGACACATATACATCTGGCTTCTATGTTCATTTGATCTTCATGTCATATCCTGGAGTATGAGCCCTTTATACCCTATTTGGCAAATTTTGTTGTGACAGGAACACTGCCATTTTTGTTGTTAGAAACCTTTACTCTTTTATATTTTTCTCCAAGAAAAAAAAACAATGTGGAGGAAAATGCTGAAAAACAGTGAGGGAATGGTCTTCACAATTACTGAACACCAGCATAAGGGAGGAGTGTGAGGTCTATGGGGGTTGTTTTCTCCTGAAACAGCACTTGTTTTCCAAGCACACCTCTCTCCATCCCTAACTATGCATGATAACATCTGGCATCAGGAAGAAGGCAGACATAACAGTACACTGTTCGAATACCTAAGGGAATAGGCAATTCATGCTTGTAACCACACTGAAACAGCAGCATTGTCAGAAGAGGTCCCAGTGAGTAGCCTCTGGGAATGAAGGATTTGTACAGAGAAGCGATGGTCACATGGACATGAAGCTGTCTGCTTTCAGACATCTGTTTAGTATTATACAGCAAACTTCCTAAGCAAAAGCCATCTAGGTTAGTTGCTGTGTATAGGAATACTGCTCTGCTAAAGATTATATATATATCCAGTTTGCAAAAGTGTGTTTTGCTGTCCTTTGGAATAAAAAAAGCGCACATTTCCTTGGAGAAAAATATCCCAGTCTTCATATGCTCCTGGTTTCCAAGCGATTTTGAATTATTAAAATAAAGAAGAAAAATGAACAATATTTTGTTATTTGTCTTCTAAGTGCTAGATATTCAGCAGTCATTTAAGCCTTTCCTAAACCTTGATTTATAGCACCTGTATCATGACAGACTGACATACAGTATTTGGCATTACCTGAACCTTGATTTATAGTATCTGTGTTATGACATACTGACATATAGTATTCTGAATTAAGACAGATAATGCCCTCCTGATTACCTGGTAGAGCTATGAAGCCAGTAGGACAATTGAAATGAGGGTGGTCTAAGTCTTCATTAAATATATCAGTCACATAAATTGCATCTCTATTCCCACTCCCCTACCTACACTGTCTGCACAGATTCAACATATGTGCCTCCCGTTCTGATGTACTAATCTATTCCCTATGAACTCAAGTGACCTACATTCAGGCTTTTCCTCCCAGTGAATCACAACTGTCTAGAGTGACAGATGCTGCCACAGATATTTTCACAGAGGAGAAAGCAATTTTAGACCTCATAAGCTGCTAATGTAGTCAGCAGTTACCCAAGTTACCCAGTGGACTATTTACCCAAGAGGTGTGCAGAGGTCAGCTAGCATTGAGGACTGGGCACTGCTCACCCAAAGCATTAAAATGCTTAATTATATGGAGCTTGGGGCTCATTTTCTTTGCCTTCAAGATCATGCTGCAAGGGCTTTGTGCTAAGGCTAGAGAAAGGAAGTTGGATTGCCTTTTTAATCATTCATCCTCAAGAGTTAGAGCTTTAAACCAGGATTAGAAGATTAAGAATAAAACAGTGTGGGTTTGCCACGAGCCAACATTCACATTCTGCAGAAATGTTGTGCACGTGCGTAGCTGAGCCAGGAGGACAAGGGGACATTTCACACTCCACCAAGGACAAACCCAGGCCCACAGCAGGAGGTAAGAATCTCTCTATGCTTTCCAGCAAGGAAAGATTTTTCCCCAAGGTGCCTCTCTCAGTAGATCTTGCTCAGACGGGAATGATTTTGAATATTATCCAATTCCTCACCACCTCTCTTCTTTCTCCCCATGTTAATCACCAGATAGATGCTGGTATGGCCTCCCACAGATGGCTGCACCATGCAGGTGGGAAGCACAGCACATCACTTAGACAGACTGGCCTCAGGAAGCCACACTCTTGCCTTCGTGCCAGCTGGGGTACCACGCTGCTTCTAGAGCCTGGCCCACCACCCCAGAGCCTGCATGGAGACTGTGTCCCCTGGAAATAGCACTCTGGCAGGACACAACCTTGATGAGTCAGGTAATTACACAACGTTTCACACAGCTCTTCCTCACGTTAGCTTTGGATATCACACAGAAAGGCTCTTGGCAGGACTCGCTGGTTGAGAGTTAGCCTCACCCAGTCCAAAAATGCAACTTGTCCATAAACCAATAACCAAACTAGCATTTAACAGGATGACTTATATGCAACTCCTCATGCTGCTGTTGAATTCTGACCTTGTTTCTTAAAGAAGTTAAAGAATAACCTTCAGCTTACAATGCAGACTTGTATTTTGGAGGTTCTAAGCATTAAGGGGTGGCTATAGTGATGGATCCACGATTTATTACAAAAATGAGTCCTTCTGCAAAAGACCTTGCTCACTCAGATAGGCTCCCTCTGTGCATTCAGCCCTGAGGCATGCAACGTTGTCTTCTAATAGAGGAAAAACTCATTGTCTATTTGTCAGTAAAGATTTGCGGGTATCAGGCTGTTGGCATTTTGTTTAGGAGCCAAATGATGTTCCATTTTAATTGATTAATTTTGCAGTTACTGCATTGCTCCACTTCCAGATCTCAGCAATCAATTTGAACTGACAAGACCCTCAGAGCCACGCTCCGCTCCTGCTTGGGTCTCCATTTGCAAAGGCATTAAATTCACTTCCCAATAGCAAATTTAATCAAGGATGCATACCAATGAAGAATCATGCAACGGGCTCATATATGCCTGTCAAATAAGAAAAAAACCTGTGTTATTCTAATATGGGCCTCTGTCATTGTAGACTCCAATCACATTATTAACAGGGGCTTCCACAACAGCCTCTCTGCTCTGCCATTTAGTCACTGCCAACAAGGAAAGAGCGGGGCACATACAGAAGAGCAGAACCACTGAAGTGGGCATCACAAAAATATATTCAGGACAGGTATGGTCAAAACCACTGCTCAAGAAAACGCAGCTCTCCCCACACACAAACCACTTGTCCCATACTGCAGGTGCAAACTGTGGCAAAACAAAGCCCATGATTATGATGAGCAGCAAGAATCTTTAACATAGATTACTCTATCAATAACCATCCAGTACAAAGGCAGCCATCATCTGACTCCACACACACAGTGCTTACAATCCCCTTCCAAGTCTCATTAGGATGCAATCACTGGGTTCCACTGTTAAGAGAATGCACAGCTTTTCTTTTGAAAGGATGATTTTTTCATTCATGGTTGCAGAAGAGAAACCTGGATACCTAGAAATTCAAAACTAGGAAGGTGAAGATAAAAGACATAAAACTTGATTTTCAAATGTGTGAATGTTTGTGGTCAGCAATAACACTGCTACAGAAACCTTAGGCTCTAGCTGGTTTTTGGCCTGGGTAAACCACAGGTCTTATCAGGTAGATTACGTGAACTGCTGGTTGTGAGCTCATTTTTTAAAATGATATGCCTGACTTTTTTTTCCATAACAAGTCAGTTTTTGTCCAAATTTCATTTTCAGAATGCTCACAGAGCCTTGCAGCCCAGCCTCCCTTTCTGCACACCCCATGAAGACCGTACTCCTGACAGCTTACCCCATCACACCTGGCTGGCTCACAACCCAGCCACCAGCTCAGCAACTGCCACTCTGTGAGCAAGTTTTCACACTCAGAGCTCAAGCACGGGTGGTAACAAAAATGTGGGTGCCCATTTCTGACAGCTGGGGTTGTGACACTAACCTTTTGCTTCCCAGAGCACAACTCCAAAAGTGCTCTGATGGTCAAAGAATCTTGCCTGGGACTTTAGCAGCCTTCTTAAATATGAATGAAAGTTAAACTAGACACATTCAGTCCTGTCCTAGCTCCATGAAAACCACAGGACTGCTCACGAGGATGAGCTCTGCTCAGTGAGATCTGCTTTTCTCTTCTCCAAGAGCTGCATGAAGCCCAGAAGCTTTGTTTGTGTTTAGAAGAACACAATGTAAAAGTCTAAATGTGCTGTAAATTACTAGTGAAATCCAGTGGCAAAATTCCCAGTGACATCAGCAGGACAGGATTTCAGCCACAACAAAAATACAAACAGAGTGAAATAAACACACAGAGAGCACTCACTGAGGCCCCAGGTTTTCCTCTGTCTTTCAGTTTTTCACACTCATGATTTTATTATGAGCTATTGATAAAATCAAAAAGCTTAACAAAACTAACTTCCCCTTCTTCCAAATCTCTATTTGCCTTGGAGAATAGCTTATGTTTAGAAACCATTTTAACTAATATGTTGTTAAAAAGCCTTCATTACCCAGAAGACAAATAATGTCTACATTTCTAGCTGGAGGTTGCAGTGGCAAGATAAAGATTAAATGCTATAGAGCTTGTTAGAGACATGAGGTCTGTTACACAATTCATTTTCTCCCAAACAGAAAAAGATGTTGAGACATTCTTCACATTTCTGGCTCGCTCTTGTTGGGCTTTAGCATCTCTGGCTCCAGAAGGGAACAGAGATGAGTGAACATGAACAAAATAAATATGCTTTGCTCTAAGTAGGTTTAAAAAATATTTCATAAAACTAAAAGCAGAGCTGAGCTGCAAGAGGGGGGACAGACAGCAGCGAAGATGTCACAAAATAAGCAAAACACATCCTCCTCAAAACAGAAAACCCAACCACCCAAAAACTTGAAAGAACTGCTATAGATAGGGAACAAGATGCAGGAGGTCTACCCTTACATGAAATAAAAGGTAAATGTGAGAGAGAAATTAGCCTGTAGTTCTGCATTACAGAACTATGGAATAAACATTTCATACTGTAGCTGGTTGGATGTAAAAGGTATTCTCTATAATGAGACTGAACGTGACAGGACTATGGACTGGCAGCTCCCAGGCAGTGTATTCATCTGCATGCCCTACTTCAGGCAATCAATCCCTGCCATGCTGCAGTTGGTCTGACCAGTGGCACACCTGATGCTAATAAAGAGCACCACATTTTAGCAGAGCAGCACCCCTTACTGAAAACACAAACAACAAAAAAAAACAACCAGAAAGGATTAAGAGTTCAAGTCTTTTTTTCGACCAGCACAAAGGCAGCTGCTGGTGAGATCTCTGCAGCCACAGGGTGTGAACCAGAGCGTGCACAGCAGCTCTCATGCCCACGGAGTAACCTTCATGGCTCAGGATCCAGCCAGTTGCCAGGACAGCATTTTTCATTCTTTCTCCCTAATTAACAGATGTTTAAGCAACATGAGCTGATGAAGGGGCTCTTCACTATCTGCCAATAGATATATCACCTTATACAGCTTTGGCCCCTTTCTCCTCAAACCGATACTAAAAGGAACACTTAAGGTTGTAGACTCAAGCACGCAGCAAAGCTACGCGCATGCATGTCCCCTACAAGCATTAAATGGCATGACTGCACGTAGTTACATGCCAACAAGTGCCCTGACACAGCAGACTGAGATCCTTGGAGTTCTTCTCTGGCTTCTCTGAACCACATGTGAAGTAGAATAGAAAAAAGCAGCATTGCAAAAGCATCCAAATCAAGTCCCTAGTGATATCTCAAACTCAGCAACTTCAACAAATTTGAAGCCTGAAGTGGCTGTCAGGAAGAATCAGCCTGCAAGTTGGTACCCAGGGGAGTCAAAGCAGCAGCAAGCCAGAAGAAAGTCTTTCATTACAAGAAGCAGCTTCCTTTTCAAGATGATCCCTCTGAGGGCTGCAGAGAAACAAGACCTCTTTTATGAGGCAGCATTTTGAGGTCTTTTCTCCTCTTCAAATTCATGCCTTCTCAGGACAGGTCTTATCTTAGGAATCTGAGGTCTTCATAGACCTCATGGTCATAGCAAGGTGCCCTACACCTCCATAACTGTCCTGGTGGAAGCT
The DNA here is from genome assembly GCA_032466535.1 of Forpus xanthops. Lineage (NCBI taxonomy): Eukaryota > Metazoa > Chordata > Aves > Psittaciformes > Psittacidae > Forpus > Forpus xanthops. Next base: position 20,761 of record JASSUY010028127.1, on the reverse strand, counting down.
TCTACCTTTTTTCTCCTGTCCTATTGCCCAATATTGTTGTGTTTTTTGGGGGATGCTTGTGGAAGGGGAGGTGGCAGAGCTACCAAGACACCCATGATTTAGAGCTGCTTTGGGAGAAATTGGTCCATCTCAGCCAGAAACTCAAAGCTCTCTGCTGCTGGTACCTCCACTCCTACTTCACCGATTTTAACACTGCCCATAACAGAGTGAAAACGGAGAACAAGAGGAAAAACAAAGCAAAATCCAGAGCCACTGCACACACAACTAAACTCCATGCTAGGGAAGAAGCTGAGCTGCCATTGAACGTGCTGCTGGAAGCTGCAAATGACGCATTATATGTAAAATGAAGTTGTCCTCTACAATTAGCCAAAGTCCTCCCAAAACCTAATGAGAGGCCAAGATGTTTTTAAACTCAAAAAGTAGGATATTCCAGTGGTAATCCCATAATCAGCAATTTCTGATCAGCCATAATAATGCTGGCCCCTCACCTCTCATTGCCTGGATGGGTAGCAAATAAGCAATGACAGACACACACCAACTGCTCCTAGCCTACCTCAAGCAGAAGGAGCAGTAGGTGTCATATTTTGAAAGATCGCATGGTGTCATAAACCCACTGTTGCTTCCCTTTACAGCACCATTTCAGTCTCTGACTGCATATGCAACCACCAGGGCACAAGCTATAAAATCTAAGCCTGCAGTTGATACAGAGATCTGTCTGCATTTCTAGATGTTTGTTACCATAGCAATACCATAGTAATTTTTAGTTTGTTTTGATGCTTTTGATTTTTTTTAATGCTAGGTTTTTATCCAGTGCAAACATCCAGTTCCCAGTTATGTGAGGAGATCAACGCTTGCAGTGTGCTGCACATACAACAGGGCCTGCTGCCTGGGAGCAGGACACTGAGAGGAGATGTTCAACTCCTGCCTCATGCCCTCCTGTGATTACGGGACTCAGCCTACTTCATTCACCAAAGCCATTTCTGATGCCTGCACTCAGCATGGTGTTGCTACCTACCCACGCTGTTGAGTACCACACTACTGCACCTCCTTACCTTCTCAGGAGCTCTTGTGAATAGCTTTCCTCAGAACAAGCATCAGATGAGCATCTACTTTCAGCTGCTCCCCTAAACAGCTCAGCCAAAAGCAGCTTACAAGACAAGAGCAAATAATGTAAATCCAACTTCTCCTTTAGTGCTAGAGTCTACTTCCAGCGTCTGGTAATGATGTACAGAAGCATACAAGTATCATAAGGGTGTTTTCCAGACCTTCCATATCAACGCACATTGGTCAACAGCTTGTGTTTCAGCCTGTCACTTGTAGGCTATTCCAAAGAATCTGAAAAAGATGGAATGAGTTGACTGCCAGACATTTACTATTCCAAATAGCACTAACTGTTGTCATGTTCAGAGCCAAGAACACCCAAGGGAGAATCCTTCCAGCAGCAGGAAGAAAGGTACCCTTTTGCCAGAGGTAAATTTTACTTTAATTTTTTAAAAAGAATAATTTGGGAAAGCTGACCCTTTAGCAGCCAATGCCTTACCTAGACAGGGCAGAAGAAGAGCTTAGCGGCATACTTTTCATTAGAAACCAGCAGTTAGGTTAAACAACAGAAAACTGTTTCACAGCATCAAATCTTTGTAGGGTGTGTCCATCACAAAATGGAGTGATTTTTGCACACTTATCCTCCTGATTTCCTAGGCCTGCACGCAACCCATTTCTGTATGTTGGTTCACAGAGGATAACTGCCTGGTATTGTTCCTGCAAATGAACAATCAGTCCTTCAGCGCAGGCAGTAGAGTTTCATACAGCAAAGCTAATGGCCTGGAGATGATATACATCTGTCAGTTATGCTGAACTACAGAATGAATAATTTTATTAAAGGAAATCAGAAAAGTATCTTTAAAAAGTCCACTGATCTTTAATTATAGATTAGGGAAGGGATCATGTTTCTCTGCCGAAAAGTAAGTAACCTTCCTCACCGAAAGCGAAATTGTAGTGTGTGATGGACTGCTTCAAAAATGCCTTGGAGAGAGCAATTGACACAGACCATGCACCCTTGTGAAGGCAATGCAGTAGCAATTTATACCTCTACATTAACCAGTGTCACACAATTCAAATCCTACTGTGACAGATCTGAAGCGTGATGACAGGTTTCAAGAGAAAAGAGATACCTATCACAAGGAGGCTCATTAACTTGGGAATATAGAAACATGGGTTGAGGTACTACAACTTCACTTTGCCATTACAAGCATGGACCTTTACTTGGCAGGGACAGAAGTGAACCACCTAAAGTGATCAAGTTTGATCTCTTATTAAGTAGATACAGGGAGGCATCCCTCTGACCTCCAATGGTTTTGCTCAGGTCAAATGGCTTGTCACTATTTTCATTCATACTCCTCAGCAGCAGGAAAAACACTGGATATGAATCACTACTTCAAACAAAATAAGAAAATAAATGATGAAAATCTTCTGTACAAAAAAAAAAAAAATTCTCCTTAAGTTATCACAATTAAAATATTACAGCATGAACTCATAGCTGGGCTGCAACATGAACCTTAAGGCTGTCAGTATACACCCACACAAGTAACACACACACATCTCCCAGACAACTGTGTTCAGAAACTGCACATAACCGCACCTCAGGTTTCCTAAAGAAAAAATGATTGTTCCTTTCTTTCCTCATCTGAAAGTAAGAAAAATCTGCAGGAATGTTTAAATAGCTGCTGTTCTCTGCAGTCTAAAGCACAGAGGAAGAAGCACAAGGAAACAAAGTTGGTCCTATCTTGCCATATTGCGGTATACTTCCCCTCCAAATTGATGTTTTTTATCCATCCTGCCTGGCACCCTGCAAGCTCTCCCCATTCCATGACATATAGATGCACTGAGTCTGAGGCTGTAAGGCTTTTCTATCTCCAGGTTAATATTCACCCTCTGGGGCATGTAGGCCAATGGCTCAAACTGCAAGGATATTTCCAGCAAGGTTGCTCCAGCAGCCCTTGGAGATGAATTGAGAGCTGATAGTCCAAATAACACCTTTATACCCAGTCCCCCCACTCAGCGCTGAACTGAGTGCAACATCCCCCCAGTAAATGACCATCTTTAGCCTGATAGCATCTTAACAGATGAAAGCTCATACAAGCACTGCATCACCCATCAGATATGCCTTTAACAAATGACTCCTAAGATAATAAAAAGCAATATACAGAACCAGTTCCCCAAATGAATAATAAGTTTTGGAGTGAAGCAGCAAGTTGGAAAAGCATATGTAGAACATTCATCCCCATTCTCTGTTTTCTTACACATTCAGTCATCCCTTCAATCCCCTCCCAGAGCACTGTTTTAACCTGTGTGAAGCAACAAGTTTTAAACCAAGAGGGGAAGGAACTTCCTCAACTTCTTTTAGTTGATAATGTCACCCTCCACTGCACAATTCCTTCTTACCAGGCAAGTGATGGACATCATCCCTCTCACAGCCCATGGTTAATAGCAGGTTAACAATGAGAATTCTCTTTTGCAGTAAACCAATCACCTCCACCCAAGTGCTTCACCCTGAGTACAAATATCAGTGGGAAACAGAAGAAAAATACTTTTCCTCAGGGACCACAATGAGTGACTGGTGCAGGCAAATTTGGCTCCATTCCTCCTGTTTCCCTCTACACTCCTTCCAAATACAGCTTGCACCCCTCATTGTCTCCTCAGTCCTACTACTGGAAGATGACACCTCTACCCCAAGCCTTTCATGATGTAGCAGGGCCCTTGTCTCCTTCCGGTATGGGACTGTACTGTCTCTTTCACAGCTCCAAAGGGAGGCAGTACTCAGAAGCAAAGAAATACAAACATCATTTGCAAACAGATGGAGGGATGTTTTGGTAAGACTGGGTTTTCATATGATTATTGACCTCCCAAGCACTATACCTGTTAGGGTTAGGGTTAGTAAGATTAGTGCCTTAACAGAGCAAGAGGAGGAGTAAAAAATATGCCTATAGGCTCTTTAATACCCTTGCTTCTTTCTGCAAGCTACCACAGCTGCATGGTCCCAGCCAGATGTTTTGAAGGACAAAATCACTGATGTTCACAAGACAGCAGCAATGTCTTGCAGAGCCCTTGAGAAGTGATCAACACCCCCTTTCCATCTCTGCTCAAAGGGAGAACTGCAAGACAAGAAACAGCTTCATATAACACCTACTTCCAGGTCTCCGTAAGTCCTTCATTTGAAAGGCCTTACAAATCTCAAACCCAAAGTGTCTTAATTAACTGCTTCCATTCTCCATCAGATACTAAAGGTTTGAATGCATCTTTTTTACTTTTTTTTTTTTAAGAAAAATATTGCCCTATAATTAATATCCAATAACAACATTCTCTGTCCGGCAATACCCACTTTAAACATCAGGTTTTATGCTTTTTGAGCCAGTGAGGCAATTTTACATTAATCACATCTTAAGGAATAAGCTTTTCTAGAGAAGCATTGAATCAAATAATTAAATAATTTATCCTCAGTGCTGTACATGAGATCCTACAAGGAGGAATCCAATAAGCTATGGATTGTCAGTAAATTCTTGCCTATTTTAACTAAAATCTCTTCCAAGGGTCTGTAACTTTTCCTAAGACACACAACAGATTCTAAAATCATTCATGTCTGGGCTCAGAAACTGCAAGCTAGACATTTGAAAAACTGCACAGAAACTATTCTGTTGTAGTACTGTTGGAGAGGAAAAGGGAAAGTTACTCTTTTTTCCTGGACAGAGAAGGCACCACAGCTGCACAAGTCAGTGACTCTTCAAGCACAGGATCACAGAATAGCTAGGGTTGGAAAGGACCTTAAGATCATCTAGTTCCAAACCCCCAAGGACGCTTCATCCTAGACCATGTTGCCCAAGGCTCTGTCCAACCCAGCCTTGAACACCGCCAGCGATGGAGCATTTGTTGCTTCTTTGGGCAACCTGTTCTAGGGCCTCACCACCCTTATAGTAAAGAACTTCTTCCTTATATCTAACCTGACCTTCCCCGTTTAAGCTTGAAGCCATTACCCCTTGTTCTCTCACTGCAGTCCCTCATGAAGTGTCCCTCCCCAGCATCCCTGTAGGCCCCCTTCAGATACTGGAAGGCTGCTATGAGGTCTCC